>JAQJVL010004436.1:0-45096 GCA_035578905.1 Stictocephala bisonia
AAGTTTTTAGAACTTAGAGCACGTTGAAATATGCGATTTTAGCGACTGACCGTTATTCGCGCTAAGTTTACAAGTAAATATCTCTTATAAAATTAAACTTGGCCTACCCAGTGCACTATATTATGAAAGGTACTTCTCCAGGGTACAACGTGCTATGATTGAAAAGTTGGCTCGCGGAAGTTTTTAGAACTTAGATCACTTAGAATTAGGCGATTTTAGCGACTGACCGTTATTCGCGCTAAGTTTACAAGTAAATATCTCTTATAAAATTAAACTTGGCCTACCCAGTGCACTATATTATGAAAGGTACTGCCCCAGGGTACAACGTGCTATGATTGAAAAGTTGGCTCGCGGAAGTTTTTAGAACTTAGAGCACTTTAAAATAGGCGATTTTAGCGACTTACCGTTATTCGCTCTAAGTTTACAAGTAAATATCTCTTATACAATTAAACTGGGCCTACCCAGTGCACTATATTATGAAAGGTACTACCTGAGGGTATAACGTAACATGAGTGACAAGTTTCTTCGCGGAAGTTTTTAGAACTTAGAGCACTTTGAAATAGGTGATTAAGTAAGCGGCTAATTTGATAGTGTGTTTAATAAAGTGAGGTTATGTTTGTTGACAGCACACATGAAGAAATTTGCTGTATGAATCTTTAAATTGGATAATATATGTTTGCTTTTTTTACTTCCTTTGAATTGTCTTAATGTGTAGGAAACAGTTTTGCTCAATAAAACTTGAATTTTCGAAAGATTTAACAATTTTCCCGTAATTCCCTCAAAAAATACCCTTTTCTCCCTCATAATTACCCTTTTCCCTTTTACTGGATGGAAATTTTGGGCAGTTTCACACTCGTACATTCTTGACTCCTCTCAAATCTCTTAACCCTTTCAGTGCCTGACATTTTTTTTTAAAATGTCCCTGTGTTGCCGGGCATTTTTTCACTAGGTTTACCTTATGTTGCCGGGCAATTTTAAGCGGTTTTGCAAGCTATTCTAAAAAAAAAATCATAACTAATTTATTTATCAAGGTAAAACAATGATTTTTTTTTGTTATTTTCCAAAAGGTATGCACAACACCATAAAACAACAGAAATTATATAATATTATGGTTAACACTATATAAAAATATATATACTTATCAATTTATTTTTTTTTAATCCAAAAAGAATGCCTTTTAACCATGATGAAAAAATCTGTTTGGTATAGATGTGCACTTCACTAACTAAAACAATCATTTAAGAATATAAATACATATTTTCAGGTCCATAGCTTCAAAAATAAGTAATTGGTTCACATTTTTGTAAATTCTGGCGCATTTCAGTTTTTCACTACAATAACCGGTAATACATGATATAACATTTGACTTGTACCGGGTTGGATATTTAAGGTAGGTATCTCCAAATCATCCTCAGGTTCATAATTTGGGTCCAAATCAGTGTCATCATCAAAAAGTGGGCTATCACTATCATTGTTTACAGACGAAACATCACTGACAAAACTGTCATCTAAATACTCATCCTCAATCACTCTCCTAGTAGTGTTTTCACTAATAGGAGATCTTGACTGATTCTTGCTAACAAAATGCGCAATAAAATACTACAAAACATATACAAATAACCTAACAACCACCACACAACATAAACAGCAGAGGTAAAGATGTGATGCAGAATAACAATGACGTTGCGTCAGACAGCTGACCGAGAGCGCTGCTGACTTGATCACGTTGTGGTGTGTTTATTATTTTTATATACTGAATGTACACAGTTAAATGCTTTATAAATATTGAAAACGGATAAAGAATATTATTCTTAATACTATTGTTAAAGTTTCAAAGCTAAAAATGATTATATTTATTTTTTAAGATTTCTTTACAAAATGTCCGGGTCCTACCGGACGTTGGCACTTTGTGAACAGTTAAAAAACGTCCGGGTACCCGGACGTTGGCACTGAAAGGGTTAAATTATTGAATTCTTAGGCCTTTATAAAGGGTTAGGATAGGTTTTACATTTGTAAGCTTAGCCTAGGAAGCTTAGCTTAGGATAGTTGGAAGACGAATTTCCAACGAATGTTTTGAACTTTCTATGTATCAAAAGTTAGGCCTACGGTACTCAGTAAATAGGTAAATTAAATCTCAGCATTTTTCAATCATATTTTCACCAATTAACTTTGATGTAAAATATTACCAAGTTTTATGAAATTGGTGTAAGGCCTATTGTTGTTACTAATTTATTACGGATGCTCGTTTAACTCAGGTCTGTATTTTTGTGTTACCTAAGTAGCACTTTCTCTACGTGTAGACAACAGCTGCTTGGCATTTAAACAATCAGTTGCTAAGTCATGTTTACGTTGTGAACTGAGTTAGGCTAAGCCTAGGCTATATTCATTGTGTTGTCCCTGAAATTATATTTCATGTGTGGCGATGAGTGTTTGTGGTCTCGTATTCTGATTACAAATTGGATGACAGTGAGGACTGCAAAGGTACGAAAATTAGGATGCAGATTTATGGGTTTTGCTTGAATTGCGAATAAATTTGACTTGTTCCTAATTGTGACTTTTCTTATGTACACTCACTAATATGTGAGTGTACATATTTGCTAAAAAAGTAGG
This sequence comes from Stictocephala bisonia, assembly GCA_035578905.1. NCBI lineage: Eukaryota > Metazoa > Arthropoda > Insecta > Hemiptera > Membracidae > Stictocephala > Stictocephala bisonia. Next base: position 2,611 of record JAQJVL010004436.1, read on the forward strand.
TTTGCTTCTCAATATTGTTTTAGACCTATATGAGTAGTTGGTGTTTTCTAAAGTATTTTAACCCCGAAGGGGGCGTGTCACTTTCATTTAGACCGGGCGAAAAGTAAAATCTAAATTATAGCTTCACCAAGAGCTTCCACCCCTCCTGTAGGCCTACCTGTCATTGGACTTGTCCTCTCAGCAGACATCACTTTGTCTCTCCCCTCACCCTCTTCAGTCGCCGTCAGTTTGCGTTGTTCTTGTGAGCTGGTCGCTATCTTCTGGCCCGCGCGCCCTATGACATGCACATTTTGATTGTTCACAGTAAATATTTCTTAGTGTAATTTTGTAATATGTTTCTTAATTATTATTATATTTTGTAAATAAACTCTTTATACATATTGTAGCAACACATACGTAAAGAAGTGATATTTCAGTATATATGTTTTCTTTCAGTGTATATAGTATTTCAAGTAGGTATGGTATATTTGATTTATTGATGTTGGTATATATATTTTTATATATAAAAAAAGAGATTTTAAATGGAGAAGAATCGAGAAGAGGAACTTCAAAACCTGTTGGCAAGTGTTGAGAAGAAACGCAACGTGAAGAAGAAAGATTGATGTAAAAATATGTACAAGTATTTTATGTATATTTCACTTATTGCTCACCTTTAGGTTATGCAATATGATCTTTCATGTTTAACAAATAGTTGGGAGTGAATCAAAATAGAATTTGCCGTATCATAGGTCTTTATTCAATACCCGGTCTATACCACCTTGCCCTCTCCAGGATTAAATTTACATTATGAGTCAAAAGTAGGGTATAATAACGCACCATCCGAACTGATGGTTGTTAATTTACTCGATGAATAAAGTTCACCCACAGGCCTGTGGCCACATGAGCTGGTGAGTTTTTAATAAAAATATTCATGTATAGAGTTCACCATATAGGAAGACTAGGATAGTAATAACCCCCAATAATAACAAAATTGAACGTTGATAACAAAAATAAGTAATTAAAAATTGCTATACCTATTATTTATATTAATACAACAATTTTACTTAAATATGCTCCTTTGATTATTTGGCAAATGATGCAATCGCCAGTTTATTATGTGTTAGTAAATAGAATTAGGAAAAGATAATACCATGAATGTTATAGGGTAAATAATAATAACAGTAAGCACAGTAAATATTTTATAAATAATATTACTGACTTTTATTGTTGTGCATTTTAAAATTGTTTATCAATTGATTAAATGTGGTGAAATCCTAACTAATTTAGGATGATAACAATTATGGTCAATTTTTTCTATCTAGAACATTTTTAATACTAATTCTCACGATGGACTTATTGAAGAAGACAATGGTGAAAATGGGGGAAATTTAAGAGTTTTTTACCAAATTAAATAAAAAACTCCTTATAAAAAAAAAAAACAGTATTATAGAAATTATATGTTCACACAATTTTTCTGCTTAAAATTAGAACGGATCTTCCAACCAAACGTATTGTTTTTGAAAATAATGTTACATCCATATTCTAAATTGATTTTATTTCTGAATGAATTGGTTTTTAAATTAAAATTTTATGGTAAAAGAAATAACCCCTATTTGTTCCGCCAACAATCTAAAAAAAAAAAAATTGGTGGCGGAACAAATATTTGTACCGTAGCCTAATTTCTTTTTTTCCTCTTCTAAAGGAGAGTCCGTTCTCCTTATCCTTATAATGTTAATTAATTTCTTTTACCGTATACCTTTATAACATTATATTGTTAAAACATTGAAAATCATATTTAACTGCACAGTAAGTCATGTGTAATATGATATTTTTATTTAAAGAAATTCATTGCTGAATATTCTCAAGATCATAATGTCTTATTAAGTGAGAAGTAGGAGATTCAGTTAAATTGTTTGCGTTCTACTTTACTACAGTAATCAGCAACATTATCTTGACCTATTTCTAAATTAGCCCTAAACAACATAATAAAGCAAACACAAATATAAAGAATAAACAAACTATAGGGACAATACAAAACATATAAAGAACCCTAACTGACTATATAATTGGATTGATATTGTCAACAAATGGATCAGTACCATTCACAGTGGTAAGTACAAATATACAACATTAAAATGGTCTTATGCGAACATGGCCACATAACGTGCTTAAGGAAAAGTCTGAAGACATAATTTATTAACATGGAAAATTAGTAGTCCTCTCATATTTTTCGGCAAATCTAATACTGTATCTGCATCGTTATTCAAAATCTTTAGGCCTATAGTCTGCATCGTCTTCTTTGGGAAACTGTGTGTGGACTATTAATAGTTCTCTTGTTCAAAAATCAAGTAGTTTTTTGCCATTTATTTGTCATACAAGAAATTGGCAAAGTAAAAGAAGAAAAAAAAAAACATATATAGAGGCCAATAACATTAGCCTGCAAAGATGAGGCAGTCAAACTAAATTAGTCATAAGCGATATTAATACTAATTCATCATCTAAAAACTCCTTAATAGAATAATATAGATATCAGTTAGATAAGTTTGATTTAGCTGATCAAAAGAGGTCAATACAATTTTTAATTTGTGAATTTATTTTTATTAAAAGGGCAGTGGCTGAAGTTTTTCAAGGATGCAGGTATTCCAAAGAAGACTGGAGCATCATATGCCCATATATTTGTTGAAAATAGAATACATAATGACATGTTACCTGAACTGACTGTGGACTACTTGCGTCTGATGGGAATTACACTGATGGGTGATATTATCGCTATCCTGAGACATTGCAAATCAGTTCATCAAGACGTAAGTAAACTAATTGCTGTGGAATTAGTGTAAGTTACTGTATTTAGTATATATATAGTATGGTATTTAACACATGGTATCATTTGATGTCTAATAAAAATGTTGGTGATCATAAGAAAAATATATAATTGATTAGTTGTATGTTGGCTATAAAAGTATAAAAACTTTAAGAATGACATTAACGAACCAAAAGGTGATGGTGTGCATGTTTATTTTTATAGATCCATCCACTTCCCAAAGTCTTTCAGTTCCAAGGAGAGTGGAATATTGCAAAATACGAGAGTCATAATTCTAACATAGCATCCCACAGTTTTTACATTGGTTTTTCATAAGGAAAGTTGTGAAAAATCATTCAAAAACATTTTTCCAATGAGAGTGTTTGTGTTGTAATAAAACCATGTTAAAAATTACAACCTACCAAACATTGTTGCAATAGTGAGATTATCTTGTCCAATTTAGTTTTTACACTTATTAAATGCCCATTTATATATGCACAGTTTTACAATTTAAGCACATGTATAGAAAATTTCTCATTTATTCATTTGTTTATTTTTAGAAAGGAAACTGTACATGTCAATCAAATTAAAATCAGAGTAATAATGTAAAATCAGAGTTTAAATCTGGAGACATGATACAGTATGTAATCATATTAGGCATTTTGGCCTCCATAGGAACTGCCTTGCCAGCCTCTTGTGGGTGATGTTTTACCCATTAAATCTTAAATAACCAGCCTGATAGTTTATGTTTTGTTTTGTATTACAGAGTGTGAGAAAAGTTGTAATCCTACAAAGCAAGGACGAAGAAGTAAAACAATCATCTTCTAGTTGTAGTTCTAGTGATGATTCAAGTGATGATGTTGAAATGATTGAAGTTACCAAAACATCTACAAAAAGAGTTCCAGGTAATACATTATTGTCCAGTTGCTGACAACACAGGTTTTCTATTAAAATGAAAGGCAACTTGATCATTACCTAAATGTGTTCAAATTCAAATTTCTTTATTTGTCATACAAACTTACTTAAAATTATTGACAATGTCATTTTTAAGCATATACATGCTAAGTCTAAGTAACTTATATTTATAATAAAATAATACAACTAAATTGCACTTGAAATTATACATACTATAAGTTAATACATTAAATATAGATGTTATATAATGTCAAAATTAATATTTAAAAAGTTATGTCTTTGAAGTTAAAAAATTGCCAGATGAATAAAAAGGGTTTTTAAAAACCAACTGAAAAATTTGTCAGAAGAGCGCTTCGCAGGATACACGGTAATCAGATTATTTAATTTACTATCAATTATAAGTGGAACTATGGTATGGCTATTCGTTGTTTTATTCAACCTGTTAAACTAATAGTTGCATCGTCCCTAAACCTCGTACTGTATCGGTTAGAGCTTAGTTTAATAATATCTGGATTTTTAAATAAATACATTATTAATTGATAAATATTTAAAATAGTTACAATATTTAATTTAATAAAAAGAGGTTCACAATGTTCGGTCGACCCTACGTTAGATAATGTTCTTAATAGATTTTTCATTTTAGAGAAGTAAGAAAATCTGTATCTTTGTTGGATCGATCGCTCTGTTCAGTACAGCCACAAAAGCCAGTGGCCTTGCCTGGAAGTTTCCGATATTATCAATAGATAATGGCATCAATTGACATCGAATGAATGGGTAACAGAGCGATCATGTCCTTGTATGCAGCCTGTCTGCCCAGTCACTGGTGGTGGTTCAAAAGTCACCCTTAAGCTGTTGGTCCTCAGGTTGAGTGTTAGAAAGAGCCTCTTAGCCCTAACTTCACCTTGTAAATTAAGACATACTTTTAATTTTAACAGCCCGGGCTACGATTTTGTGAACCAAGCAAAAGCTTCATTTTATCAAATAAATATTTTTCAATTTTCAGTCCAATAGGTACAGTTTTTCAACAATATTCTCTATATCTTATTCTATATAAGACTTGTTTTTAAGTAATTATTATTTTGAAATTTTCCTGCAGTAGCCCTGCAATTAATATTTTGTGTTTGTGGTCTGAGAACCTACATACATCTGTTCGTAAATCTTTACCATATTTATAAAACAGCACTTCATGAAAAAAGAAATCAAAGTATATTTGCTACCAACAAATATGCATGAGCAGAAATAAAAAATAGAAAGATGCAACATTTTATATATGACAAAAACAGTAAAAAAGTATGAAAACATATAACCTTTGTTTTTAATTATTTACATATTATGCTTAAAAAGTAGTTTTAAAAACTTTGAAAAACATTTGAAAGATATGAAAACAGTGTTATATAGTTTGAAACAAAACAGGACAAACTATATTATTTGGGACAGCCTGAATTACTTAATTATATAGTATATTGGTGCCATTCCTTTATCTTATCTCCTCGTAAATTTCATCAACCCTAAGACACATTTGGGGCCCTGCAAAACCAATCTTTACCATGTGTTTGAATTGCAATTCTAGGGCGGAGTGTCAGGTGGTTTTAGTGGATGAAAATCCCATACTATTAGCTGGAGTTAGTGTCTTTTGAAGATTTCTCCCTGAGAAAAAAATGTTAACAACAAATTCATAGTCAGTATTTGAGTTGAGTTCCTTCTCAATTGGTCAATTCATTTAAATCGCAAGAAAAAGTAAACAAATGTCCTTCAAGGCATTTGTATTCCATTTAACAAATATATGTATATAGAATGTTTATAATGTTATTTATTCCATTTATTTATCGCTACAACATTCAAACACATTCATAATAATGTGTGATTTGGATTGCCAACTTCATTGGCATTGGCATCTAAGGGAATTTCAAAACGATAATTATCTTAGAAAAAACATATCTCATACAAAAATCTTTTTGATACAATCTTGTTGATGGCTGAAACCACCATTGACTTACTGTTTGTATAAATATCAATAAAGAGCAGCACATATGATCTTGCAAACTTGGAAAAACAGAAACAAATCTAAAAGAGCCCAGTATTTTTTAGTTGGCACTTGTGGCGCATGCTATAACCCAGCTACTTGGAAAAGTGTTGAGGTGATTGCAGGCTACAGGTTCTATGCTCAGTCCTCTTAATACCAAGACGGTATCCGCTCATTGGTTGCCATCGACATGGACACTACTAGAGAAGTCTGTGGTAGTCAAGGTTTAGAAATGTAGGGATAACAATTCAGTGTCAGGCCTGTCAGTTAGCTGAAAATCAGACCAATACTATGTTGTTCAATTTCCACTTAAAGCTGTAGGTCCCTTAGTTGCCCTGGCTATTTGGCTCTTAATAAATAGCTCTTTCTGAGGAACAGTCGACTTTAGTTAGTAACTATGACCACACTTGTTCATCTACACTCGTCACACTCATTTGGCCCTCATATTTGCCCATATCTCTCCGATCAGCATTTAACAAATGAATAAATGTATAAATAATAATAAATAAAAGTTTTACTAAAAAGTCTTTCAGAAAGTAAGTTGCTTTGCCATCAGGCTATTGAAGGGTAGTTGTAGAGACACCATCTTGGAGCATTGCGTAGCTACATCCAGTTTGTATATATAGTATCTCTGTGAAGGCCTATAATGTCACTATGTATGTGTATGAGAGGGCGGATATTTCATCGATATTGTACGTGTATCCTACCCATACCCGCTCTTTGAGTTCTAAACTATAGTTGAAAATGGCCACAGCAACCCATTCTCACCCCAGATTATCAGGTAGGTATGTTTTATTCAATAAAATACAGCAATTAGGCAACTGCCAAATATTTTATTTAATATTTCACGTTAATATTTTATGGTGAAGTTGTAAACTAGTGCTTGACCATAGTCCTATCTGACAGAATGCAGGGATCTGTCTTGGGTCCTTTGTTATTTGTTATTATGGTTAACGACCTCAGTAGTAATATCCCTGCGGAGATTATTCTCTATGCAGACGATACCACTGTCTTAAATAGGCATGATAGTGAAAGTCTGGCATTAGAAAATGCTAGATATAATAAAACCCTCATTGAGAATTGGTTGGCTGCTAATGAACTAGTGTTAAACAAAGAAAAAACCAAAACTGTACTTTTTACTCTTAAAGAAAAAAATATAAACTTAGATAGGCCAATTTTTTTAGGATTAACTTTGGACCGTACCCTTAATTGGCACCAACACATATCTGTTCTCAAAAATAGGCTTAGTAAAAGCATTTACGCTTTGAAAAGGTTAAGTAGTGAGTTGGAAAGGGAAGGCCTAAGGCAGGCCTATTTTGGTTTATTTCATGCCCATATGTCTTATGGTTTAATAGTATGGGGTGGTGCTCCCAAGTCAGAAGAAATATTTGTTGCACAAAAAAAAGCTATAAGAGTAATTACAGGTTCTCATAGACTAGCCCATTGTAAACAACTATTTATTGAATTAAAAATATTTACTTTGCATTCTCTATACATTTTTCAGTGTCTCATGTACTTGAGGGCTAATTTAGACAAAATACATACAAGAAGCTCCATTCATTCTCACAATACTAGATCTGCAAATTTAATTGATTTACCACAAAATAGGCTATTAAAAAGTGAAAGAAATCCCATGATTATATCAAGCAGATTAATGAATAGGTTGCCCGATACAGTCAAGAAATTAGAAATTGATAAATTTAAAGTCTGTATCATAAATTTTTTATTAAAAAATCCGTTCTATAAAGTGGAACAATTTTTGTCTAAGAATTGGTCTGAATTAGATTTTAACATGACCTGACGCTCTCCAAGAATCTTTTGTTACTTTTTGTTAAATATATGTTTAAGTAAAATAATTATCATTGTAATTATCATTCATTGTAATCATTGTAATGTCCATTGTGTTGTTTATGTTAGCCCTGCTGTAATTTTCTAAAATGCTATTTTGATGAAAATATTTACTAGTACGGTAGTAGTACTATATTGCTGATATTTATATTATAGGGCCTACTGTAATCTTAAAATAATCCATTAGCTTAAGTTATCTTTATGTAAACAATGTCTTGTGTATTGTTAGATTTATCTCATAGTTACATGACTGGCCTATGTATTCTATGGAATATCCTGTGGCGAATAAAGTATTCTATTCTATTCTATTCTATTCTATTCTATCATCAAGGGGGAAAAACAATTTCAAAATAAGAAGAAAGTGTCATATCTAATCTATATATTAGTGTTTTCCATTTCCTACCATAATATTTCATCTTGCATCTCTTTATAAAGTTAGTTTATTTTGTAAATCGATGAAGAGAACATCAGCTTCTTGTATGTGCATTTGCGAGCTGTAGGACTGTCAAGGTGTGTGTGTTTGTAGGAGAGACAGCCATTAATTAAGTTCTTCAATTTTAGTGGATTATTTTTATATGATCAACTCAATACATTGCGATTAGAACTGTTATAATTGTACATGTTAATGGTTTTATGGATTTATTAAATTATATTCAGTAATGTTCAGTGTTAAGTTTAAATTACTTACTGATTTCATGCTAATTACAATGAGTTACAATATTTTGGTCATTAATTTTAGACTACAACAATGATTGCTGCTTGAATCATTTTGTACATTGTGACCGATCCTGTTCAAAAATGGAAAACTCAAATATCCAGGTTTATGTTATTTAAGTTTTATAGTTGCTGATTTTTAAAACTACATAATTTAACACATTTCCTGAAAGTAACAAAAAAGCAAAATTATTTTTTAAATCTCAAATAAAAGTATAAATTGAAAATTAACGTAATACATTGTGACCAGTAACTAACGGAGGATTAAAATTTAATTAAGTTGTTTCTATAGTAGTATTACATTTATTGATCGAAAACAACATAGTGAATTGAATCGTTCATAATACGTTGTTGTTTAAAATGCAATTGAAGTACTTTAATAGAACTGAGAGCATTACTTGAAGGATTAACACAGAGAGAAAAAATCAATTAACAATATACTATCTATCTGCTCTGACCTTTGATAGACAGCTTCAAACTTGGTAACCATGATTTTTTTCAGTCCCAATTCCAGTTCATAAAGGCTAATTCATTGTAACACTTATTCAATATTAGTTCATTCAATGGAGTAAAAACAAAGTAATATTAGTCAAGTGGAGGTGAAGACAAGATAGTTTTTCGTCATCCTTACAAGTATTTTACCATCCTCTTTTTTGTATAATTTATTACCCACATTGTGCTTCTACTATAAGTTAAAAGTAGTTAACAGTTAATACTAAAAATTAAAAAAAACTTATTGTTTCAGCTTCTACAAAAACTATCGATAGTGTAAAGAAGGAACCTCAGCCAAATATTGAAGCTAAACAAGTTAAGAGTCAAATAGTTGGTAAAATAACATCAAGTAAACCAACTTCAGTTAGTGGTGAGTGGATTTTGTTTTTATATTTATTTAAAACCCTTATGTATAATATATGAAGCCGTTTTTTGTCAGTGCAACTCTTCTCTTATTTCTTGACAAATGTAAACGGTTGAGATGTAAACATATTTGCCTCTGTTCATATTAATAAGGTCTTATTTCTTCAATATTTTCACTCTGAAGAGTTTTGAAAGCCCACAAAGTATGTTCCTCGGCCATAACAATAACATGGAGAGAGATTTAAATTAATCGAAAAGTAACAGCGTTAAAATGTAAATAATGATTTCCAAAATGTTTTACTAATTGTTGAAATGTAAACAATGGTGTTTGTAATATTGAGGCTAGAATAAATGAATAAATGAATTTATTCCATCATAATCAGTACAAAGTTATAATAATAAAACAACCCGGAATTGACTGACCACTTTTACGAGTAGTGTGGTCAGTATAGGCAACAAAATACAACAGGTTTCTTGTCAGAGTCCAGATTATAGTAGCATGTTGTTATCAGCCGGGCTGCTCTCCGTGGCGTCTACACCTAACACTGATAAGGCACATAACAGGACCTGCTATGCAAGACCGTACCTTCACTGCAATTCACAACTGATGCACTTCACTACAATACTAATAAACACTAATAATCACAAACAATTCACTTCAGCCTAGTATAAAAATATTTACAATTTCTTATTTCAATTATTACAATATTTTACCAAAAATAAAACCAAAATACATAATACCATTACAATACAACTATAAAACACAAATAAACAGAGAACACATCTTCATTTTTAACTGTAGAATAAGTTACAATTTTCATTTAGTAATAGAAAAGCTTTTAAATTACTACAAAATTTTCTAACGTTAACTGAAATTTTAATTTCAAAAGGCAACTTGTTGAAACATTTTGGACCATTATACAGAAATGAATGCTTCAATACGGACTTGTTAATCTTAGGAGTTCTAAACATTCTCCGGACTATGCTTCTGGTACCGTAATTTAGGTCCGTTGTACCCAAATTACCACTTTTAGTGTAAAAAAGTCTGAGGACTTTAAAAACAAACAAATGTTGTAATGGTAATATTTTCAATTGAACGAAAATCGGAAATGAGCTGTCTCGTATTCTCTTGTGTGTAATTATTCTCATAAAATGATTCTGCACCACTCTTAATCTCTCTATTAAATATTTAAAAGTCCCATCCCAGCACACAACTCCATACTGAAGTCTTGAATTTACTAGAGCAAAGTACAGAGTTCTTAACAAACTTTCATCGCAGAAATTTCGCAAAAAATAAAATTTTCTCGTAATCACTTTAAGTTTGTTTTGCAGTACAGTTATGTGCTTCTCCCATGACAATTTTGAATCAAAAATTACTCCAAGATATTTGAAATTTTCTTCTTTTGTTATATATTTACAATTACATAGATCTTCCATATTTTTCGCACAGTTAATCTCATGAAATTTAAAGTCGCGGTTAAAGCCAAAATCTTTAAAATCTAAATTCACATACTTCGTTTTATCAACATTAACTAACATTTTGTTCAATTCACACCATCGTTTCAAAATAAAAATATCTTGATCAATTTGGTTCCAAATGGTTTGTGCATGTGTTTGGGAATAGAAAAAAGCTATGTCATCAGCGAAAGCACTTGCCTTCCCATTAAAATTCTGCTCTAATAAATCTAGTGCTAGATCTTTCCTAGTGTAAAACTAGGGAAGTTTGTTCACATTCTATTGTAGATAACAAGATTGTAGGGCTCCGCTCTTCTGAACTTGAAGGTTTCAGTGGTAATCTAATGCAGTTATTTTATTTTTATAATTTATTCTCAACTGTTAAAAAAAAAAAAATGAAATAGGCTAACTAGTATCATTGACTGTATGTTTATACTAGTAAATAGGTAGCGACACAAGTAAAGTGAGTGAGATACTGTAAATAAATTTAATACTGTGTACAGTAAATAAGGTAAAATACGTTTTACAGTAAATCTACTATTATTTGTAGTCAAAAGTTACAGGCTGAGGTGTAATGACCGTAGCGAGTGATAGGGTGGGCGCACAGTGTGCAGAGGTGTCTCTTAGTAGATTTATATTTCATGTCATCTAGTTAAGGGCAAATAATTTTGGAGAATAGTTTCTTTTATCAAATTGGTCAAGTTAAAAAATTAACTCACTTTATGGCCCTTTACTTATCTTTAGCTGCACATAACGAAGCTTTTTGAAGTCTTCTATAAACAATTTCTGCAAAATTTTGATAATATTATACATAAAAAGAAATATCAAGACTGATTGATTCATCAATGCCTGCTATAACTATAAAAAAGTCATGAAATTTGATATATAGTTCATTTTATAGCCTCAATGCTTAAAAAAGGCGTCTAAAGTTTCTGTAAGTAGTACATTACAGAGTTAATCAATTAATTTTATAAACAGTCTACCCTAATAAGAATATACCCTACAAACATGTCACTACAGTTCTTATGCTCTCCATCTATCATACAGTCTGATTCTGCAATAATCGTTATTGCCCCACTCAGCCCACTTTTAACACACCTTTCTCTGTCATAGGTATCTGTTTATCATTATCTTTTGTAATAAGAACAATTTTGATTTTTGCATTCTTGTCATGAAATTATTAAGGTTACATTTTAGTCGTGATGATTAGATTTTGGGCAAAGAATAAATGTAAAGTACCATTTAAATGTTGAAAAATTCCCTGGCATCTTTTTTAAGAAGGAGTTTGTTTCAGTCCAGGTGATATAATGTGATAACTCACAATAAGTCCTATTCAACGTTACTGATACATACGTCACAATCCACCTAAGACCGTGTGTAGCATCTTTATTTCGACTAAACAAGTTGTTTCTAACTGACATTACTGTATTTATCTTCAAGAGGACACACATGTTGTTCGCCACAATTGGTAAATATTTATAAATAGATACTGCAATGTTGATAAATCTGCTTGCAGGTTTTAAAAACTCAAGTTGTTAGTCTCATCAAAGTTTCTAAAAGGTCCCAGAAAGTTCTAGATAGCCATCTCAAATTACAGTGAGACTAAGGATATCATGGTGGGTTACTGGTCTATCCAATTCTAATTTGGAAGTATTTTTTGTACCATGTTTTTTATTGTATCATGTACATGTATATACTTGTTAATAGAGCAAGTCAGTTGGCCTGAAGATGAGTTCGACTGTTATGTGTTTGAAAGTGTAGTGCCTTCTACAATTTTTTACACAGCAACCAGACATGGATCTATCCAGATTACGATACTCTAAGAAGTTTGTTAAACATTGAGTTTGTAAGGCTCCATTTTATGACATTCTTAATAGCAACAAAATTAAAACTAATAAAACACTTACAATAACTTTTTATTAATTGTATTGTAAGGTTAACAAGGAAGACCCTTGAATTATGTAGCAATTAAAAAAATTAGCTATCTATTAGATAACTGATAGGTTTATCCTCCCCTGAAATATCAGATAAGTTTTAATTATGCTCAACATGAACTTCACATCTCACCAAGCAGCCTTATTCATTGTTTTTCTGATTTTTTAATAAAGTTGCAATTCCTTATTAATATTAGTTTTTGAAACACAACTACATAGTTTGTATAAGTCTGGTCTTGTTTTTAATTTACCAATCCATATAATAATATCTGGTTCTTCATTTTAAAACCTTAATTCCCTCTCTTACTTTTGTGTCTGTTTACGCACAATGCTCAATTTCGTTCTTGAACATTTTCACGAGAAATGTTTCTGCAAAAATTAGCTATCATTACAAAAAATGTTCAATGAAATTTGGTCAGTTTATATTGAAAACCAGGTGTTTTTTCCAATAACTCTAAATATAACTATTTACTAAAATAAATACTCTGTAGCAATATTTATTTGAATAATTACTATTGATAAATAAATAGTAATTATTTATTTATTTTAGTATTATAAAAATACATAGCAATTTTATAGCAGTTGATTTATTATCAATATGTACTTACACACCTGGTGGAAATAAGCTATTATAATGCCAATAAAAGCACTTTAAAAAATATTACAACTGATTAATAAAAATAAAATTAGAATTTATTCTAACTTTCACCATATGTACTTAGCAACAGATATTTATATATATTAACTTGGTCTTGTTTTGCACATTCTAGTCATTGAAAAGAAAACCCATGCAGAGCCAGTGAAAAGAAAACATGATGACGAAAGTGAAAACATCAGCCAAGAAGAACCTATTAGTAAAAATATTGTTAGTTCTAATTCTGGGAAAAGCAAATTAAAATCCACAGCACCAACATCAACTGTAAAAAAGATGAGAGTAACAACTGAAAATGACATGATGGGTAAGATATCCATCCATTTTTTATTTTTGTCCTATAGCTTAGTTAATCCTATTAATGTCGGCACTGGTGGCGCAGTGCTGTAACCCAGCTACATGGGGACAAAGTGTTTGGGAGATTGTAGGCGATAGGTTCCATGCTCGGTTCTCTTAATACCGACGCGGCGTCCGCTCAATGGTTGTCATCAACGTAGACACTACTAGAGAAGTCTGGAGTGTCCGGGTTGAATGGTAGTCAAGGTTCGGATGTTGTGTAGGGAAGAGAACTGAGTGTCAGACTTGTCAGTTAGCTGAAAATCAGACCAACACTACGTGGTTCGGATTCCACGTAAAGCTGAAGGTCCCATAGTTGCCCTGGCTATTGAGCTATTAATAAATAGTCCTTTCTGAGCTAAGTAGAACTCAGATAGTAACAATGACTACACTCGTTCATCTACACTCATCACACTCATTCACTCCTCATATTCGCCCATATCTCTACGATCGGCGTCTTAGAGATGAATAATGAATAATAATGAATCCTTTATTCTATCAGACATATGTTCAGAAGCAATTAGACATTTTCAACAGAAACAGATAAGTTTGTTAGCATGAGCAGTGCTTGACAATTTTATACTTGTGGTCAGTAAATTATGGATACAAACGTTTTTATTACTTACCAAAGGATGTCAAGATAGTTGAAATGTCGTCAATATTATTACTGTAGTCATATATTGTTATAATTTAAAAAATAAATGTTCTATATCATAACATTCTATTTGCTAGAGAATGCCTTGTTGATTCCCTTAGGAAGGCAACAAAGCAAGTCTCTTCCCCTTACATATTCTGTATTACACAGTTTACAATTTTCATCTTTATTCATGTATAAACTAATAATATGTATGTATCAGGTGTAAAATGCAAGTATAAATACATCAGTCTTGATCACAAAGATTCATAAGATGCCGATTGTCGAATATGAGGAGCGAATGAGTGTGATGAGTGTAGATGAACGAGTGTAGTCATTGTTACTAACTAAGGTCGACTAAATAGGTCAGAAAGAGCTATTTATTAATATCCTAATAGCTAGGGCAACTAAGGGACCTTCAGCTTCACGTGGAATCTGAACCACAAAGTATTGGTCTGATTTTCACCTAATTGACAAGCCAGATAACTCAGTTTTTCCCCCACACAACATACGGACATTAACTACCACCCAACATGGACACCCCAGACTTCTCTAATTGTGTCCATGTGGATGGCAATCATTGAGTGGATGCTGTTTCAGTATTAAAAGGTCCGAGCATAGAGCCTATCGCCTACAACCTCCTCAACACTTCGTCCCCAAGTAAGCTGGGTTACAGCACTGCGCCACCAGTGCCGACATGAAAGTTTAAGAGATGACAGTAGCAAAAAGTGTAATATAAGCATTTATTTAAAACATGTTCTCTATTAATTCATCATTTCAGTTGTCTTAGCAAGTAAAGAACCCTTGCCAACTTTTTACACTATTGATTTGTATAGTCAATTTAACAAAGCTTACAGTCCAGATTAATTCTTGTAGTTTTACAGACAGATTTGTTCCCAAACTTTTTTATAAAGAAAAATAATTGTTATCCTTAAATCCCTAATGTACATGAGAGGTTAAGTTTTCTACAGCACTGTTAGAGACTTTCCTGGAAACCTTATTGACTTGGTTGCAGTATTTAATTTATTTCAAAGTGTCCATAATGTTGTTGATATCTAGGATGCCCAAATTGGTTATTGGCCAGGATTTGAAATTGTTAAGCAGAGCTAATTTGCCCAGAGGGAGATTATCATACTTGTCATGTATCTGAAAATCAGACCAATACTACAGAATTCAGATTCTACAATAAGATCACTTAGTTGTATTGGTTAGTGGGCTCCTCCTACTCATAATGGCTCTCTCTGAGAGCGAAACATTAGTTGGCAATAGATAGCAATAGTCTAGCAATAGATCAGAATACTGTAATCAATAGTCAAGTTTTCGCAAATTATTATGGTGTATTAAAAAGTTTCAAGCTGATTAATCAGTATAAAGTTTGAAATTTAAAAATTCATTCATATTCATCATTGTTGAAATGTTATGCAATAAAATTAAGTTGTTATTGAGTAACACATCTTCTAGGTAAATTAAATAGTTATTGACATCATTTTAATTTTATATTAATGTAATTGTTTTTTTGCTGTACGATATATTATTTTACGATATTTTTATCATGATATTAGCCTAAATATCAAATGACACTATTTTTTGTACTTAATGCAATGATATGAATAAAGGTGTTTTGATTTGATACTTGATGTAGTTCAGCAGTGAGACATTCTGATGACCATATATAAGTGGACATGAGCTAAAAAAAGGTTACTTACTCCCATGGTCACTGATACTTATGGTGGTATTTGGCCTGGCCAACGACCTGCCTCCACTTCCCTCAATCTTCCACATCTTCCTCCTTGGCTGTCATTCTATATATATATATATCTATCAGGACTTGGTCCATCCTTTCTTTAGGCGTAGAAATTAAATTACTGTTGCAATTTTTTAAATGCATATAAATATCAACATTTTACTAGTGTTACTAGTTCAAGTAGTTTGTTTTTATTCCAAACAGGTCCAAAACTTCCACCACCCAAGAAAACAGTATTTGAGAGATTGGGGGCAGAAACAGAACCGCCACAAGTGTCCAGCACAACAGAATTACCTCCGGTAGAAACAAAGTTTACAAGGATTATCAGCGCTGTGCCATTGAAGTCTGTCAACATAACTTCTAGTGAAGACATTTCAATACATAAGGTATTTTACTTTTAATTAAGCATCTTCTTATTTTAGAGTGGAACGGGAAAAATTCTTTACTGAGGCGAAATCTTAACCATAAGATTAAATGTAAGAAAGGGCAATTTTTCACCGCAATAAAGAAGTTTTTCTTTTTTATTCTTGTTTTGTCAAAAAAGTATTTCTAACTGATGTACGAACAGATGAATTCAGTCCATTCAGTTCTATATGTCCATCCATTCTTTATATATATTTTGTAGGTATATATAGACTTAAAGTAAATATACAGCATGGAATAAAAGTCCCGGAACGGCTTAATAAGTTTTTAACCATCACTGAAAAAGCATTATTATTTGCTACATTAATTTACTGAACTGAAATTAAAAATGAAGTACTTACAGTTAGAGTAAATGTGCAAAATGTTCTCCAAGTGTCTGTTGGCAATATCCCAACCTGTTGAATGTTACAACTTTTTGTAACATAACCGGAGATATTTGCCGAGTTTCTTCAGTGATGAGCTGAATAAGTTCTTGCTTAGCAGGCTTAGTTAAGAAAACCTTTTGTTTAAATAACCCCATAAAAAGGTTTTAGACGTTTTAAAATGGTGACCTAGGTGGCTACTCTATTGTTCTCCTGCATCCTATTCAACGATAAGGAAATTCTGTGTTCAATTGTGTTTGTACTTGTTCAGCAAAATGAGGTGACATCGTGTTGATAAGATGTCTATTAAAAATCAATACCTAAAAATAACATGTAACAAATTAAGTTTCAAAATTATTTTTGAGTGAGTTTGAACTATAGGATTTCTTACTTTTGTTATAGGCAAGCTCTGTGTTTAAACGGCTTGGTGGTTTGAAGGATGGTTCACAAGAAACCAAGACAGTAGGACCAAGCCTGCCGTACGCTGGAGTGTTAAAGTCTCCTCCAATTCTGAAAACAACTATTAGGACCAACAATCCAACAAAAAGTAAGTCAATTGTTGATGAGTTTGTTACTTCAAAATTACAGACATACTCTCCATTACAAAACTATGTAGACCTGAGTTTAGAAATGCACTGTACCTAGATGAATAATAATAATTACATGATTCTTTTTTTTTATATTATTTAGAATTTATTTGTGCTTTGAACCATATACTGTATGTCATATAATTTTCATAATTTGTTAATGATTGTTTAAAAAAAGTACTTGTATTTTGCAATTTCTAATGAACCGTCAACTTTATAAAAAAATCATAACAAATTGAATTGACATTTGATGTAAATGTAAGCAAGACAGTCAATGTTACCTTTTAGTTTCAAAATGTAAAATTTAATTATTTTTTAAGTTCTTGTGATTTTTGTGAATTAACTTTTGTTGGCTCTGATAACTGGAATTCAGGATAATTTGTCACTATGGATTGGGCTTGATTCATGCAGTCCAAATAAAATGGTTTCCAACCATAAATATTGATCAGCGATTTTTAATTGATATTTATTTTCTAGCTGCGGGATGTGCAGTGAGCTGTTTACAATGCCTTCAAACATCTCGTATGCACGGCAACAAAGCCCCCATGATGTTGCTATGTCTCAACTCCAACCACTAGCATCATGGCATTTCTGACTGCCACTGTTAAAACTCCCTGCTGTATTCTTTAAAGTTTCATAAACCATTTTCCATCACCGTTTTCTCATGAGGGCTTTGGAACTCCAATGGCAGGTTTAAAAATGTTAGCTCCCTTTTTATAGGGATTGTCGATTATTTACATTTCATTATTTACAATATCTTAATGGCTTTATGAATGGCTTTTACAAGTATATACAATATATACAACAATATAATTTAATTTCAGTCTATAGATCATTATCTGAAAAATCGTTAAGATTCATCTGAATAGAATCTGAGCTTTAAAGGTTCACTATTACATGTTCAACATTTAAATGGTCTTTATCCTTGTAGTTATTTTCAATTTTTTTCGCATGTTTAATACATATTTTCCAAAGATCAGGTGATACAGTTCAAAGGTGTTCCTTATATAAAGATTCCATAGCATCCATAACTCTTCCTTTCTCATTAGCATTTGCCATATTGACTTTTTTTCATTTTACATATGCCCATATCAACTCAATTGCGTTAAGTTCACAATAAACAACTGGCAACCAGTGCAATTCTACATCAGGTTGAAGATCTCTTGTAATTACATCAAGCTGTCTTTCCGTTTTCTTGTGTAACCAATTCAGCTTTTGTTAGTTTCTCATAAGAGTCAGTATTGTTTGGTAGTGCTATGTTATTTTCATTCATCTAGGATATGATGTCTACTTTCTTCCATGACACTGTTGGATTTCTTGTTGATGGGTCCAGTTTGGTGTGATATGGGATTGATTTATGGCAGCAGTTTTAGGTGGCTGAAGTGATAAAACTTTTTGGAACCATTTTTAAAATTGTGGAGTTCATTTCATTATAGTAGTCTCCTGATCCTACTTTCCAACAAAACAAAGTTCAGCTTCATTGAGGAATCCATCTTCACTGCCTATGTGCAGGATGATTACCCGCTTTCCTGCTCCAGACGGGGTTTTAAATCCTCTACACCTAAATAAACTTATTGTAATTGTGCTTTATATTGATCATAGTTGTTAAAATTTGCATTCAGAGAATCAATACTTTTTCTTGCCAACCACTTTTCATTAAACAATTTTGCTTGCACTAGGTTTCATCCGTATAAAATATCTTGTTTCCCTCAGATCTCAAACGTTGAATTACTATGCCGCGATACTGAAATTGCTGTAGATTCCATAAGAGCAGGTTTTTGTAGAATTTTAAAAATCAAAATCCAAGTTTTCTCACTATTCTGTATAGTGTAGTTGTCAACATATTAGGAAAGTCACTCATGTTTTCTTTTAATAACATCGACTATGAAATGATCAAGTCAAATACGAGGTCGACCTACTTGAACACACTTTCTCTTTCCAGACGGTAAAAGAAGTTCCTTACTACCATAATTTTCTTTGTTACTTGATGCTCCAATCTTCTTCACAGAACCTTTTGGAACGCTGGTATAGCTGCTGTATTTTTTGTAGACTGAATTCCACTTATCACATAACTTCTCCTTCACTTAAAAAAAAAAAAAATTGCACTCAAAATCATCAGTACTTACCGATCGGAAAACCGTCCTCGAGGTGGCATTCTGTTCAAACTTCAGACTGCCCGTACAACTACAAGGAGAGTAGAGGAATGACAAGCAACTGAGCTTTTAAAACAAACAACACCCTCACTAATAACATTTTCATAGATGGGATGAATAAACTAACCAGGATGTGTCAGTGAGTTAGAAAGGGTTCCAGTAAGTTGCCAGAATGGTTCCAGTAAACTTGTCACCCATAGTATTCCAGTGAATGAAATATATTCCAAATAATGAAATGTAAATAATGGACAATCCCTATCAAATGAGAGTTAGCATTTTTAAACCTGCCGTTGATGGTCCAAAGCCCTCATGAGTAAATGGTTGATGAAACTTAATGCAGAATGCAGTAAATGGGAGTTTTAACAGCAGCAGTTAAAACGACGTGCCACTGGAGCTTGGAATGGAGATGCAGCAACGTCACGGGGCTTTGTTGCCGTGCGGGTGAGGCATTTGCAGCGCCTTTGATAGCTGTCTGCATATCCTGAAGCAATAAAATAAACATCAATTAAAAATCGCTGATCAATATTTATGGTTGGAAACCATTTTATTTGGACTGCATGAATCAAGCCGATTCCAACAGTCAAATTATCCTGAGCTTCAGTTATCACAGCCAAATAAAAGTCCACAAAAATCACAAGAACTTGAAAAATAATTAAATTAACATTTTGAATCTTCAAAGTTAAGTTTAAAAACTATTGGTAAAGGTAGGGTAGAAGTGTGATTCAAATAAAAGGTCAGAACAATATTTTATGATTTTTTTAATAGTTGATGCTTCATTAGAAATTGCAAAAAACTGGCAAGGGAGGGAGGGAGGGGGGGAGAGAGAGTGAGAGAGAGATTTATGGTGAACTTAAGATATTAGATTTATTTTTTACTTGCCAGTTCATATGGGTCTACATGCCTGTGTATCAACTTTATTCAATGAGTGAAGGACCGACCATTGGCTCAGTGGGGATTCGAACCTTGGATATTGCCCTCCGCAGTCTGAAGCCTTAGCCACTGAGCCACCACGCCAGCAAGTTTATTTACTTAAGACTTGTAATGAAAAAACGATGCATACAAAACCCAGGGAATTGGATTGAAAAATAAATTTTTAAGATTAATATTGTAGCAAAACTAAACAAAATGTATTTTTATTTATTATTTATTATTATATCATTTTTATTTTAAAATAGTTAAAGTTTGTTTTAGTTTTTTTTTTCCTTTTTACAAAGTCTTAAATTGGATTAATGTTTCAAAGGATTAGTGTTTTAATTTGCATTGATTTAACAATTACTGACCCAAAATATTTTATTATTTCTTAAATTTAAAACAAAATGTATACTCTAATTTATGTAAACATTTATGGTATTATTGGTTGTATAGTTTTTTTATGAATGTGAGTAGCATTTATATTTTTTGAATTCAGTATTATCACAAATTGAGAAAAGAACAAATAGTTAATAAAAATATATTTTTTTCAATAGTTAGTAAAAATAATTTAAAAAAATTAATTGTATTATTTGGTTTTGCTGTTTATTTTTGAAGTACTACAATTACATCAACCTATTAAATTCAGTTATGGTAATTTCAGTCAATTGTTGTGATTTGTTTTTGAATAAATTTTATTACTAAACCGGACCAAAAATGGCAGGTTATTTTTTATTTTTCTCTAGGCATATAAGTTTTGTAATTTCCTCAAAGTAAATTTCAATTGCATACTGATTTGAGCATTATATTCCACTTATCCAAATTGTATACTTTATAAAATTCAAGTAAATACAAAAAATGTAAAGATTCATACCCTGAGAATAAATAAAATGTTACCAATTCTCTAGTTATTGGAAATATTGTATGTCATTTTCTAGATTTTTAGAGTGTATTATACTTCATATTGGAGAAATAGCCAAAATACTATGCACTGTTTTTACTGACTGATTCCACATAATTTGTTGATTCACTGGCGTAAAGGTATTAGAAAAATTGTCTGAGAATTTCCCAAAACGTGCTCAGAACCGAGATCTGGGAACCACAAACCGATTTCAGTAAAGAAGCGAACCGGAACTGAAAAAATGGAACTAACCCATCACTTATTAAAACAGCCTAATTTTAAATTACTTACTTGTAAATAGGGGTGTGCGAGTAGTGATTTTTGAGTTCGAGTCGAGTAGTTGGCACTTTTTTCGAGTATCGAGTATTTTCGAGCGATTATTTACAGAAGGATTTCCTGTTCACCCAAGGCAACTGTAAAAGGCAGACGCCATCCTAAGCCTATGTTGTCTTGCCAGATTCGTAAATATATACACCTAAACTGAACACAATAATATTGATTTGTTGTTTTTAACTGTAACATTTGATAAATAAAACTTTTTACTTCCTGCCTTCCAATATTTTTATGTGGCATTGTTTTGTTTAACCTTTTTCCTTTTTTCATAATTAATATGATGAAAGAAACTAAGAAAGTATATTATTAATTGAAACAACATGGATTATAAAGATTTAATCTGTTCACTCATATCACACATCAGATTTTCTATGCAAGCCAATTATACTGTTTCACAGCCGGCATATATATTTATCTGGTGGTTCAGTTCAAAGTGTACTTCAAAAACGTAGCTAACATTGTTGGCAAAAGCTGCACCCAACTAAACTGAAGCTAAAATTCAGGCGTCATTGCCAAATGCAGTCTATTGCTTTCAGAATTGCCTCCTCTCAAAAAAAAATTGATTGTGTACACGCCAAGAAGAGTGGATCTGTATTCTGTGGGTATTTAATTCAGTAATAACAAGGTTACAACTAATCGGAAATAAGCTGTGGATTGTATAATCAAATTTGAAAATCTGGATGTCAAAGACTGTAGTCCAATCGATTGATAATAATAACTAAGCAGGTTTACTAAAAATAAATGTTAAAGTCGCTTAGGATGAATTAGTTTTTAAATTATGATCAGTAATGAAATGTGTGCAACTTGAAACTATTTTGATACATGAGGCTACACTGAACAACAGATAATTAATTATTTCATAACGAGAAATTCATGAAAACCTGGCATAATCGAATGAAAACCATAGACGTAGTCGCCTAATATAATAGGTCTAGCCGATATTGGCGATGAAATGCAGTCTGAAATATAAACTTATGAATAAAATACGAGACGTTTGATAAGGCTTCGGTTCAGTAAAAATTATTTTCCAAATTACTAAATCCTTCGTATTTTGTTTAGAAAAGGTCTTCCAACATGTTTCTCCCTCACTTGGGTTGATTCGTGATTGTTTTACAGTTTACATCAACGTCAATGTGAACAGGGTCAATGTCATCGGTGAGTTTACGAATCAAAATTATCGTACTTTACCACCTTTTACTCTCCAACTGTGTTATTGTCTAACCTAGTCAGGAAACCGTTCAACAAATTGACAGGAAAAAATATCTTATGTGCAAATATTACACACAGTTTTGGCGATCTAAGGTGTTTACGGAATAATAATTAATAGACGTTCGCCACGGATATTTATATATTTATTTGACGGAAAATAAATCAATAACGTGTCACACGCTGCTAGAACGCCATTACCATATTTTATATGATACGATACGGTATTTTCTTATGTCAAATCATTGGTCACACGCTGCTAGAACACCATTACCATATTTTATATGATACGATACAGTATTTTCTTATGTCAAATCATTGGACGATTCCCTGCTCAGATTAAAAAACAAAATAGACCTCAATCGACGCACAAGAAATATACGATAATTTCAGTTCCGAAAAGGAGCTGAACGGTTCTTTGCACATACGTATACCTCAACCGAGATGAACTCGCCTGGAAAAGATGGGAAGTTCGATTCTTGGGATCTGAAGTGATACCATTTTGATTGAGTAGTATTTTTGATATGAACGAAAATATGCATAATTTCCACGGCGTACAGACCATTAGATTTGTATCAGTAACAGGTCTTTTTGAGCATCTTGAACCGGATCTCTCGTCCCCTTTCTTGGGTCATAAAGATACTAACCTGCACTTCTGTTTAATTCACGCAATTTTAGGTTAGGTTACAAGTGACTAGTAGACTCGGACAACCAACATCTATTATCGCTTCCTTCCCAGCTCTGTTGTTCACTTTGAATTGAACTAGTTCAAATCATAATGAACGAACTTGTTCACTACGTCGCCTAGTTCATTTGACTGTCGTCGTGTACTACCTATTCTTAGGCGTATTGTTTAGTTAATAATTACGTGTACCAATCTGTTAATGTATGATTAAGGGTAAAATAAAACACAAGGAAGCACACATTTTTTATTCAGAACTTACAAAACTGTTTACTCTTGAAAATAAATTAAGATGTAAATCTGATATTTCGTGAAATACAACTACTCGATCGAACTTCGAGTAGTTTTGGAAGCTTCGAGCCGAGTTCGAGTAATAAAATACTCGATCAAATACTCGAAATTTCGAGTACTCGTACACCCCTACTTGTAATTTGTAATATTCTTTACAGTAATTAGAGGCACGATGAGAGCTGACGAACCAGAAGTGCCAGTGAAGCTGAGAGCAGCAAGAAATTCGACTCAAAATCAATTTACCATTCATGTGGGTGAAAGTTCACTAGCGAACAGACTGAAACCACAACTGACTAAGGCAGCAATGTTCAGGCGGAAAGCTCTTAATGTTGATAGCGAGGGAATTTTTGGTAAGTACCTTATGAAATCAATGTCTTATCATGTATTGTCTGCTTACTAATGCAATTAATTATAGAGGGTTTAATCTTGAATAACTTTTCCTAAACTTCACCCAAAAGTTCACATGGGCCTAAAGGCCTGTGCAGAAATGAAAGGATGTATTGGTAAACGATTCAAAATAATATTCATAGTTAGGCTGGACAGTTTCTTGAAACATAATTTTGGTTGACAACGATAACACTGGCATTCCTTCGTGTTGTTTGATTTCCAACATCATTATTATTATTTTATCCATCTAGAATAGTATTTGTCAATTATTATACCACTGTGTGCAGGACACCACCAAACAAAGTCATTCCTCAAACCAACAAACACAATTTACATGTTTAAGATTAAAACTTGTCAGTTTACACAGGCTTGCAGGCCTGTGCCTGAACTTAATTCAATGGGTGAAGTATTCATTGTTAGCTCAGTTAGGGCCTTTACTTTTGACCATGTACGAAGCCTTAGCCACCGATGCTGGAAGCCTATGCTAGCAAGTAAAGTTTTTATTTTGAAATATCCGTATTTGGGTTTTTGGTATTAGGAATCCTGCACAGTGGTAAACTAATTGACATATACTTTTGTAGATGGATGAAGTAATAATAATAATATAGGAGATCGGACAACACAAAGGAATGCTGTACTTACATTGTCAATCAATATTATATTTGAGGAAAACTGCCCAGCCTAACAATAGATATTATTTTGCATCGTTTACTAGTAAATGCTATCACTCCAGACTCTTATACACCATGTGTTAATAAAACATTTCCTATTCGCTTACTTACACTATGTCTATTCTTCTTCAATTTTTTTCTTAATACTAACCTCTGTACAGTTACATTAAGAGCTACACTACGTTAAGATTTTAATTTTTGTTACAGCGAGAGATTCACTACCTACAAGTGTCAGTGTAAAACAGCGCTTAGGCCTTACATCAAATTCTGGAGAAGAGTCCTTTACTAGCAGCATAAAACAGGTTTGTTCAAACAGGGATGTCCAGGGAAGTATCCTTAAATTCCTTGAAAAGCAGGACATTTACAGAAATTTACCTGATGAGTTAAGTGATATTTAATTTGGAGTCAATTTTGAAAGTTATTTCTGATATGCCTTTTATAGATGGAATTGTAATAGTAGGGAATGATGCTAGGGATTTTCTTCTTTATTGGATTTTACTTTTTAGGTTAGCATTTTACCATTTTTAACATTTTTATTTTTAATTAAGATTTGGGTTGTGTCTAGTTCTGCCTTAATATTGTCATCAGAATTTGCTACTAAGTCATCTATTTCGCTAAATAAACTTGGTCCGATTCCAATTTATACATGTTGGCTTTTACATGCTCAAATCCTAACATACCTCGTTTTTTTATTAATATAATACAACTTCTGAAACAAGTGAAGATTAGTGAAATAATTTTGTTGCCAACCTCTATAAACGTCAATCAGCAATGATGAATTGAGTTTTTTAAAGTTAATATATATTTTAATTTATATTGTTTTAAATATTTGTTTTCTGTTTAAAATTTTAAACTAGACTGTACAAGTAAATCTCGCACTCCATGACCCAAAAGTGCAAATTTGCATCTCATATATTTCTAAAAACATAAAATACTGCTTTTATGTTTTTACATAAACATAAAAATAAAAATAGCTTTTTATTTTTAGTAATGTACACTTGAAAATAAAAAAAACTGTTCACATATTTGTCTATATTCACTGGATTCTCTTTCCATATTCGAGCCATAATCATTTCTAAGATTGTTTTCTGGTTCAAGATTAAAAGACATGGTAAAACTATAAAACACAATAATATAGTCATGTACAAAATTATAGAAAACTTTAAAATAACAGCAACAATTTTAAAAACACAGTAAATACAATACCCAATGTTAGCCCAAAATGTAAGTTATAGAAATTAACTACAAACAAAATGAATAAATAAAAAAATAAATAAAAAAAATAAAATAAAAAGATTGATTTTGAACTACATAAAATTCTGATTGAAATTAAACTGTCCCACCTTAGAGCTTAGGTTCACTGTCCAGCTCTTAACGGTTGTGTGTGTTGAGTTTCTACGTTGAGCATGTTAGCCCATGTGTCTTGAGTGGTCAGCGTTCAGTTTGTTAAAGAAACAAAATTGGATGGATTGCCGCATATTTTATATTGAGTAATAATCAATAAAAGAAACTTATTCCCCATAAGTTATTGTCAGTCAATTTTTATCTTTTTATAATTAAAACGACGATTATAGAGATACGGGTGAATATGAGGAGCGAATGAGTGTGATGAGTCTAGATGAACGAGTGTTGTCAATGTTACTAACGTAGTTTGATTGTTCCTTAGAAAGTGCAATATATTAATATTTCAATAGCAAGGACATCTAAGATATTTACAGCTTTACGTGGAATCTGAATGACATAGTATTGGTCTGATTTTCAGCCCGTGACAAGCCTGATCTCAGTTCTTTTCCCTTCATAACGTCCTTATCCTGACTACCACCCAACATGGACACCCCAAATTTCTCTAGAGCGGTGTCAGTATGAAGAGGTCTGAGTATAGAACCTATCGCCTACAATCTAACACTTTGTCCCCAAGTAGTTGGGTTACAGCACTGCGCCACTAGTGCCAACTCAATAAAGTACTGCATAAACAATGAAATGTAATTAATTTAATTACATATAATTATTTTTTAAACTTACTTGTTGAAGATGGTTTTAAAAGTACAAATTATTTTGTTTTCCAGAGAATTAGCAGACCAGTAGTAAACAAACACAGGTCGAGCTATGAAGAAGATGACGATGATGATGGTCACTTGTTGCCTAGGTCTCATGTGAAGAGAGTTTCCTTTGGCAAAGTAGAAAGGAAGTTCATTTCCCCTGCCGGATCATTGCGCTCTTCAGGATTCAGTAGGAGTAATGGAAGGGCCGTAGGCGTTCATAGTAGATTAGGTACAACGAGATATTAATAGTTTTTTTATAGTTATAAAGAAAGTAGTTTCAAATATTTTTGTCCTAGTAAGTAAAATGTTTATTTAGTACAGTAGAACCTCGCTAATCCATCATGGTGGTGGGAATGGAAACAAGTTTTATTACCAGTTCAAAATTAGTATTGACATTAGAATGCAGTTAAACAATAAAGATATTATAAACTACAAATATAACAATGTTTGGAAACAGACAAATAAATGAAAAATCATTTGGTAAATCATAAAATACAAATATATGGCCTACAAGAATGACTCAACTTGATGAAGCTACAGCAAGTTTTGTTAGATACTAAAATGCATTTGATACAGCATTGTGATAAATTTACTCCAGATCTAAGCCATTGTTCATAGGTATGAAAATGACGGAATATCGCCATAATTTGCAGGTTGTCATTTAGTGTCACTTAGTGCATTTACCAATTATTTGGAGTAAGTACTATACAATATGTATATAAATTGTGATTGCATAAACTTTCATGAAAAAGACAATTTATATACCTATTTTATTTACTAAAAACAATTACTAGGTATACTAAAACACAGAATGACTGTTAACCCAAATAAGGAACAACATACTTAATAATTACTCATATGAGTACATCCATAAAAATGTAATATTTTCTGTTTTGAAGACGACAATCTTTAGTTTATGGTGATGTTCTGTCATTTTCAAAAAAATGTCCATAGGCGGACTCAATTTATTGAACCTCAATATTAAATCCATTTTAAGACATGTCTTATTTTCATCGTCCTCTTTCCCCGTGAAATGTTGTTTGTTTCAATTACTGTGTCGATGAATTGTTCATCAATTAAATAATTAATTTGTTTTAAGACTTTATCAAATCTCTTAAGCACAAATCTTTTTACTTTAAAGATAGTGTTACTTGTTTATTTGTGGCCATAGTATAAATGTAACATGATATAAAGAAAAAAAAGAAAATACTAAGTGCTATAATATACACCACAGTATGTACCATTTTCCCCAAAACATTCTACTATGCAGATTGAAGTGTTATTCACAAGATCACTTATTGTTTGATGCAGTTAAATGACTCGATTGCCGATGTAAATACTTCATGATAAGAATATGGTCGGACTAAGCGGGGAGTCAGACAACCCGAGGACAAATAGCGAGATTCTACTGTATCCAAAACATTTTATACAAATCAAATTATGGTCTGCATTTTTAAAGTAACTAATTAAAATTGTGTGTGGGTTTGTAAATATATGTCTAAGAATGAAGGTTGTATTATGCTTTAGATACTTTCTTGATATTCTAGAAAAGTAGCTGAAGTATATTCTCGTTTTATAAGATAATGCTAAAAACATTTGCTATACGTATATTAAGTGTAATTATGATGAATATTAATTGTCTCTACTTGGCAAATTGTAAGTTGCACTAAAATTATAATATGTTTAACTGGGTTTAAACACAATTAATAGAAAATTCATTGTACATTTTTGTTTTTGTTATTAAAATACTATACATATATATGATTGTAAAACATAATAATTGTTGTACTGAATTTTATGATAAACACATAATAACTTATGTCATCGCATACAGCGGCTATGAAATGGGCCAATGTGAAGTAATAGACAGAAAGTGTAATACTAATTAATTATCTTTGTTTGTTATACAATAACATGTATCTATGATCTCAAAGGTATTATATGTTGACAAAATAGCAAAATATGTAAAAAATAATGAAATAAAATGTTTTATTTAAAAAATTATTGAGTATAAATATCACAAAAAATAAAACAAAAATGGTTGTTACCATGTCTGGAACCTTACGCATCTTTTTAATTTACTTAAAATAAAAAAAATGGCAATTGTAAGATTGCAATGAATAAACAAATCCATCTAAAATCCCAAAAACTTGACTGACGTATTCATTAGTCTATGTCTTATCATTTGCAGTCTGTTTCAGTGTAGTGTAAGCTTCCGTTTCAGTTGTTATAAAGGCAAGAGGGTGTCCAGCAATAGGGAAAATAATGAAAACCTGGAAAAGTCAGGGAAAATCAGGGAATTTTAAATAAAACATGGAAAATCCTAACAAGAACATCTGTTTGTTGACATTTTGGTCACTATATACAGTGAAAACCGGATTGTCCGTAACCCTATTTTCCACCAGGTTCTGTTATCCGTCAGTGTCTGTGTTCGTCACGCCACGATATGACAGTTGCTGTATGACATCCGTCTGGAACACGACAATTTCCCCCTCCAGCCGTCTAGCCCTCATAAGCCTAGTTCCAACAGCCTGTCATCTGTAAGACCTCATTTGCTGTCTACCAGATAACAGGTTGTTGGAACAGTTCGCCTGTGTACGCCTGACGTACGGACAGGCCGTCCGAGGCTGCCTGAACAGATCCTTTACAACATGGGGAAAGTGGCGGCACTACAAAGGCTTGTGGTCGTAGATGATGTTTTAAGCTGCGACGCCTTCATAGGTCACGGGCCGTTGGAACGGTTATGTCAGATGATACACAGGCGACACGCTATCCGTGTACCAACATTGGGCCTCCTGATGTTTGCGACAACACTGGCCGTGGGAACTGGGCTTTAATATATTACACTGTACTGCTGTTTAGTTTTAAGAATGTTGATAATTAATTTTTGTGCTCATTACATTATGTAAAAGCTTATGTTTTACATTAAAACTAAACCTACTGTAATAAAAGCGTAATTGTGACCTACAGTATATACATTCTGTAACATGTCTTTTTTCTAACCTTTTCATCCTCATTTTGTTAATTAATGTGTACTATACAGATACAGTATTAACAACTAGTTCTTCCGGTGTCAACCGGGTCAAAGGACTATTTACAATATATACAGTTCCAGATGTTTCGCCCATGTATATATTGTAAATAGTCCTTTGACGCGGTTGACACCGGAAGAACTAGTTGTTAATAATGACTCCAGCCGCTTAAGCTTACGAAATAGGATATACAGATACAGCATTAAACTTTAACGTGCGTAAGCACTAATAATAAGTTTCCAGCGATATAAGTGTGAGTGGGTGAATTCTCTATAATCCGTCTATTCTACAATCCGTCATGGCCGCGGTTCCGACCCCTGACGGAAAATAGGGTTTCTACTGTACTGTACTTGTATGCTTTACAAAGAATACTTTTTCTACCAAACTTTGATTTTATATGCCATGCAATAATCTAAATCAAGAAAAAGTTATTAAATTGCTTTTGTTAATTTTTGCTCAGTCTTTTATATAACTAGTTTTTTATTACTAAACATTTAAAACTCACTGAAATAATTGTCTGTGCAGTATGTGTTAAATGTCATAGGTCTATAATTTATTTGTTTTGTTTTGGTGATATTGTAATATTTAACCTTTTGAAGCCACTGAAAATTGTGATAGTTGCCAATAACGTGACAATAAAATAAATGGTGTTGTCAGTTATCAGTTAGTACTACTCCTGGAGAAGGGATATAGGTAGCGTGAGTATTGCCCAGCTGCCATTGTTCCTCCATGGAGAGCACTTTTCCTGTGTTTGCGTGTTTAAATTGTCGCATTTTGAAAATTTATTTAATGAACAGCTAAAAAACATTAAATATGGTTTTTGACTTCAAAAGTCATCTTCTGGGATACTTAAAATGTCAATTCAAGCATACGGAATTAATTAAGGTGATGAAGAAAAGCCAATATTATGAAAGGCACAAACGTTTTTGTGAAGGTTGCATTAACATTGGAGTGGACGCCCTTCGACTGCAACCACAGATGACAACATTGAGCGAGTTCCTCAAACTGTCCATGCAAACTGAAGAATAACAATTGATGATATCGCATATAAGGTAAATTTATCCACACAATAGTTCTGAGGCGCTTACTAGATGCCATTAGGAGGAAACAACCTAAAAAATGAGCTGAAAACAATTGGATTTTGCTGCATGACGATATCCCTGCATATCGATTCTTGTTAGTACATAATTACCTAGTCAAACACCGCGTTACCACATTAGAACATCCTCCATATTCGCCTCTTGCCAGCCGATTTCTTACTGTTCACACGGTAAAAACATCAATAAAAGAAAATGGATATGCAGGTGCTCAAGCTGTCAGTAAAAATGTGATAAAAGTATTGAAATACATTATTGAAAATAACTGTCAAAAGTGTTTTGACCGTCTGTATGAGCGTAGGGACAAATGTATTGTTGTAGGAGAAGAGTATTTTGAAGGAATATAGGTTTGTAAGATTTTATCTTTGTCCAATAAACATATTTCAACCCATTCCGAGAACTTTTTGACTATACCTTGTATACATTTAAAAATAGAAATAGTTTATAGAAATATTGTTTTATTATTCAACTGCCTTAGATAGGCCCTAAATGAAGAAAAAATATAGTTATTATGATCAATATGTTCACCCATTTCTTGATGAGCCTTCAACCTTCCCAAACCTACTCTAGTTGTCAATGATTTACCCAAGTCATTATATAAAGTCCTTGATTATATTGTTACTTACAAATGGATATCTCATGTAATAAGCAAATTTATGCCGATAATTTTGTTAGTGAGGCCTGCTACTACAGCTGGTTTAAACTGCATCACATTTAGATGGAAATATACCAGCATTCCACAATGGACCACTAAAACAGCATTTGAGCAGTATAATTTGAGACACAAAATTCAACATTGGATGAAAATACTATCCCTGTCCTTATAAAATCAATGATAAAACATTAGTAATTCACCAACTCTTTCAATTGACAGTCAATTAAACTTTTGATTTTAGAAAGAAAAAGACAGCTCTTATGGGCTGAACTGTGTTTATTGTTTAGTGAAATTAGTTTATTTTAGGGTTTCACAGGTGGCACCGCCTCCCTCTATCTGTCTTCATCCCTCTCTTAAGTACACGCTAAAGTGACTAATAGCTGAGTTAATAGTTCGCCAAATAGTCGTCCAAGCGCTTATTTGAAATGAATCACCAATACATAGCAGTAAATAATTGTATAACTATATAAAAATATCAATTTTAGCATCTCTATGATATGACGCATGCTTATAATAATTTTCCTCATAGTTTTCACTTTTTTCCATGATATAACATTCATACATAAACATTTCAAATAAAAGTGACAATTAACAAATAAACTTATTTTTTACTGCTATAAATGTTTCATCAGATCAAGTTTATAGCTATTTTTATGAGTTCATCGTCTGATTTTGTTGTCAGAATAAACTAATTTGTAAAAATCTTCATCGATAAGCTTTTATGGTTGTCACTACAACTAATAGAAACTGGGTCTTTTGATATTGACTACATCAACGTACAAAGTTTATAACTATTGACAATGTTTCGATCACAGGCCATCTTCTGAGCAAAATAAACAAGAAAGTGTTGTCTCAACTAACTCTTTGAGTTGAGACCACACTTTCATTACTTAACTCTTCTAATGGCTTAATGTTGGCCTAAACAGCAGTGAGTGTAAAAAAGTTCATAACTCCATTTTGCTTCAAAATAAACTTCCACAAAGTTCAAATTTCCATTTGTAACATGTACGGTACACGATTGAGTAATATAACATAAAAAATAGTTGAAAAAGCTGTTTGTGTCAAAATTATATGTTTTAACCTCAAATAATCATTGAATAATAATGTTAAGTTCATTATTTCGATTAGTTTCCAATTAGGATTGAAATCATTTAGATGGTGACCATAAATGCTACATATCTGGTGTTTACCAGTTAAAGTTCGTCTTATTTTACCAAGTGAAATTAGGGATAAGAAGCCCTCTCTAACACGTAACCTGGGGACCAACGGCTTTACGTGACTTCCGAACCACAGAAAAACTACTACAGGTCTCATCGGGAATCGAACCCGGACGGATTGCGTGGCAAGCCATCGCCTTAGCCCCTTAGCTACGGCCGCTCAGTTATTGGTTTAAACTAAGTCGGATACAGTGTTAAACTTTGTTAAATTCTGTATCTAAAAAAGTACCATACTATCATCTTGAAGAATTTTGTGAAATAAAAATAAAGTCATAAAGGGGTTGTATTTTAGTTTTAATTAAATGTATTTTGTGTTTTATAGATGTTTTAAGTTATAAAATAATTAAGAGAGGATAACTTGTGTGCAAATCCTAGTAACTTGGGAAAGTAAAATTTACATTTGCAAAGTTTTTTAATCAAATCACAAAATTATAAGAAAAAATCTTAGTAAAGAAACCTGTATTTATCAATTTTCTCTTTATTTAACTTCACTTGCCGGTTCACATGTTTATGAATTTTATTTATTGAGTGAAGTAGTGACCGTTAGCTCAGTTGGGGATTTGAACTTTGGAACTATGACTCAGCAGTCTGAAGCCTTAACCAGTGAGCCAACTCATAATGCTACATAATGGTTGTATATTAGTTTACCTTGATGTAGCTGCTGCATTTGAAGTTAAAATGGCCTTTCAATATAAGTTTTAGTTGCTTTATACCATGAGAGAATAATTACCACTAGAAAAGTAGAAGAACATAAGCAAGGTTACGCTTGCATTTAATTGAACATTTACATTCATTTATATCCCTTCTTAAAGTTTTGGAGTAAACATACTCTTTGGGTTACCTTCTCCCATACATACAGTGCTTTTGACCCTCCCCTCCCACCCATACATATACAGTGGTATTGACCCACCCATATATATGGGTGTTTTTGACCCACCTACCCGCACATACCTGTTCAGTGTACTGACCCACCCACTCTCCTATACGCATCAGTGGTACTGACCCACCTTCCTTTCCATACACCCACAGAGTGCTATTGACCCACCCCACCCATACAGGTACAGTGGTATTGACACACCTACCCTCCCATACATATACATTGCCACTGACCCACCTACCCTTCCATACACCCACAGTGCTATTGACCCACCCAACATTCCATACATGTGATACTGAATACACCCAGTGAGCCAACAAATAGCGTCAAACTTTAAGATTAACATATTTCATTAATCTTAACTTAAACTAAACTACTTAACCTTGAAGGAATTCCTCCAATGAGTATAGTTCTTTCTTAAAATCTTTTATTACATTCAGATCTTTTAAAGTTTTAGGCAATCTGGAATAAAACTTTAAACCTACGTAAGATGGTTTCTTTCTGTAAAGTTCTAGTCTGTGGTGGGTAGTAATAAGTTCCTGCTTATTCCTTGTATTATATCGGTGGTTTTGATTCGGCTTCGTAATTAAATTTTCTTTTACAAGACATATTGTGTCAAAAATATATTGCCCAAAAACTGTTAAAATATCTAGCTCTATAAATTGCTTTCTGATTGAATCATCAACTTTTAAGTTTAAAATCAATCTTATGGCTTTTTTTGGGAAATAAAGATTTTTTGTAAGTTGTAATTTGTAGTTCCCCGTAGAGTGAAATCCCATAGGCAATATGAGAGTGAATATGTGCAAAATATATGGACTTTAAAATTACAGTTGAGCAAAAAAAGTCATTCGTTTCAGTGCATACAATCCAGAATTTATTTTGATTAAAAGTTTTTCAATATGAACATTCCAACTCAAAGTTTCATCTAGTAATACACCCAAGAACTTTGTATGTGTTGTTAGGGTCAACTCATTGTTGTCCAATAATATGTTTGGATAGTTTGTATTTTTATCTTTATTTGTATGGAAATTTATAACACTGGTTTTTTTCATTGAAATATAGATTGTTTGCTTGAAAAAATTGTTTTAATGAGGATATTTCTAAAAAGCACGATATTTCCAATTGGTCCTTCGATTTACTTGAAACAATTAGGGTAGAATCATCAGCATATTGAATTAATTTATTTCTTTCAAGATTGATACTTTTAGTCATTCCTTGGACATAACATACAAAGAGGAGTGGACCCAAAATAGATCCTTGAGGAACTCCAAATTTAATCTTTTGTCTGGTAGAATGAATGCAATGCAACTTTTGATCAGAAATATGCGTGATTTCTACAAACTGGTATCTATCATTTAAATAAGAAGAAAGCCATTTCAACTCCTTATGTCTAATACCTAATATTTCTAATTTATTTAATAGGGTCTTATGACATACACTGTCGAAAGCCTTTAAGAGGTCCATAAAAATACCCACAGATTTTTCACGGTTGTCAATAGATTCAATAACTGATTCTACTAACTCTGTTACAGCTGTAATAGTCGACTTTCCTTTTCGGAAACCATGTTGGCAGTGGTCAATCAGTTTATGCTCCTCCAGGAATTCAAACAATTGTTTTTGCATTACTCTCTCATATATCTTTGATAATGAGGGCAGCACCGACACTGGTCTATAATTTCCCATCTCCGTTTCTTCCCCCTTTTTAAATATTGGTATGATTTTGGCAATTTTGAATTGACTTGGTTATATACTTGAGACAAAAGATGAATTTATTAAATGTGTCAAGGGTTTTAAAATAGTATTAGACAACCGTTTTAAAAGGAAAACAGGAACCTCATCATATCCATTAGACTTCTTATTAGGTAATAAAGAAATAATTTTGTTTAAATCAGATTCTTCAATTGCTTTGTAATGAAAATTAAAGGGATTTCTTTCTGTCGTAGGAATTATTATATTGTTATGTCTCTGATAGTTTGTTTCCATGTTGCCAATAATATTTACAAAATAATTGTTAAACAAGTTAGAGACTGTTTTGGGATTAGAGTATAGATGCTCATTAAGTTTAATTTTTACAGTCTTGTTTTTAGATCCCTCAATTTGTTTTGAATCAGCTGTTTCACTATGAATAATTCCCCAAACTGTTTTGCTGACATTTTTGGAATTTTTAATTTTATTGTCATAAAAAAGTTTTTTGGTTGAGGTAAGACGAGTTTTAAAATTTCTATATTTGTTTTCTACTCTCCGCAAGAGTACTTTATCGTTT
The DNA here is from genome assembly GCA_035578905.1 of Stictocephala bisonia. Lineage (NCBI taxonomy): Eukaryota > Metazoa > Arthropoda > Insecta > Hemiptera > Membracidae > Stictocephala > Stictocephala bisonia. The sequence goes on from JAQJVL010004436.1 coordinate 38,588, forward strand.
TTTCCCTAGCAATTTTTTTTATCTTTTATTATATTTTCTTTCTCATTTTTTAGCTCTTCATTCATCCATTCATTTTATTTTTTACTGTCGAGACTGTAATGTTTACCTTTGGAAAAGCCATCTCAAAACAGTAGTTAAATGTAGAATCAAAGATGTTGTATTTTTGGTCAACTGAAGCATTATATAGCTCGTCCCAATAATCAACGATAGGTTCTTTTGCTATTAAGTAATTAAAATAAGAAATATTTTCTTCAGTAAATTTTCTACAAGTTTTAGTATAACATTTTTTTTCCAGCTGTTAATTTTGAAAGTTGAAATCTCAAGCAATTGTCCATCATGGTCTGATAATTCAGTAATTATACCAGTTGCTTTTGTCGCATCCTGAGATATATTTGTTAAAAAATTGTCTATTGCAGATTTTGATGTCTCAGTGACCTGAGTGAGGAAGTCAATAAGGTATTTCATACCATGTGAGGTTAATACATTTTTAAATTCTTTGGTTTCGACCTTATCTTTTAAAACATTGATATCCCCAGCCAACATTTACAATGGTTTATTTTCTTTAAGTATTACACCCAGCAATGAATTTAGCCTATCCAGAAATTCTACCGGTTTACAGCTTGGGGATCTATACACTCCTACAACTAAGAACTAGTTTTTTAATTAGCATAATACGTGTTGGTACATATACAGTACAAGTAAACGTCACACAACACAAATTTATTACAATATAAGCACAAAATGCACAAATATACTACAATACAAGCACAAAATGCACAAATATTATGGTGATCGATTTCGGCGAACCACGCTCACCTTCCTCAGACCAGAGGGATTCACAAAAGAAATGAATCTGAAGAAAGAATCACAAATTTCTTTTGTGAATCCCTCTGGTCTGAGGAAGGTGAGCGTGGTTCGCCGAAATCGATCACCATAATATTTGTGCATTTTGTGCTTGTATTGTAGTATATTTGTGCATTTTGTGCTTATATTGTAATAAATTTGTGTTGTGTGACGTTTACTTGTACTGAACTAAGAACTCTACATTATCTGCCTTATACTTACTAATACAAGCCTCAAACACTTTCTCCTCACAGAGCTCACTAAGACAAGGAAGAACCACCTCATTACATTTAACCCCCGTTCTTGACAAAACTAAAACACCCCCATTTGATGCATTCTCTCTTGCATACGCTTCTGATGAGATGATGTACGAGATCTGTAAAATTTATTGTTTCCATTGTTTCTGTATCATTTGTGCCACCAATTACCAGAAGGAAATCAGTCATTTTCAGTTTCCCCCCAACTTCGGACACATCTCCAATTACCTCCCTCAATGGTGCTCCCGGCCTAACATATGAGCAAACATTTAACAAGGTTTGTTGTTCTATAAGGTTGCTGGGGTTTCTGCTATGACTGTCTCCAATTATTATTAGCTTTGGTTTGTCAGGATCTTGGTTCTTCCCTCTATTAGTACATATTGATGTATTAGGTGTAATCTTAGGTTTCCTTATAGTAGTTTCTTTTTTGTTTTTATCTTGGGATTGCATTTTTAAGCTTGACAATTCAATTTCTGATGCTATACTTATTTGATCACTATCGTCTTTTTGATTAAGGACTTCAAAGAAGTTTTTACAAACCACAGGGCTGGTAACAGGGGCAGTCACAGTTGTAGATTTCCTGCCAACTCTCTGCCAGTGACTTTTTGAAGGTGACTGTTGTAGACTGTTGTAGGTGGATAACAGTTCATACATTGTGTGGTGTTGTTCTTCTGTGTCAACTCCTCCTTTAATTTGTTATTATCATCTTGCAAGATTTCAGTTGCCAGCTTCAGGTTTTTGTTTTCAAGGGTATTTAATTCTTTATTTAATTCTTGTTTTAGAATTTGTGTATGAAAATCCCCATTTTCATATTTTTCTAACTCAAAATTTAGGCTTTTTTGTTTAATCAGCTCTTTTTCAAGGGCAATACACTTTTCTGTTAGAGCAGTCACTTTAAAGTTTAAATCTAAATAATTTGGAGTACTAACAGCTACATCTTTTGTAGGGATAGCCCTGCGTTGGTTGGTAATAGCTACATTTGGAGTAATAGTAACATCTTTGTTGGCCGCTAAAGAGTTCAATGCTATGTCTCTATTACACATTGGAGTGATTGTTGTAGAGAGTGGTTCATTCAGACTTGTTGAAGAGTCGGCCAATAGAGCCATTAGAAAGATTTGATGGATAAACTTTAGATTTATTTTTCAAAATTAAAACTCCTTTCAGCTTCTTCCGTAGCTGCATTGAATTTATTATTTCTTTTCTTTGCATTGCCATAAAGAGATTTATTTTCAGCAAAAGAACAGATATCAACTTCTTTTACCACTCCAATTTCATTTGCTCCAAAGAACTTAACAGTATATTTTTTCAATTTCTTCAAATTATGTACTTCAGTACTTGCTGGCCAATGTGGGTGTCCTGTTATTTTCGCAAAAACCCTCTCACCAATAGCAAATTTTCCTCCTGATTGATTCATAATTTAAACAATTGCTATATATTCCACTATATTTACATTATTTTTACTAACTGATAAATGAAGTAATAAATTTGTATTCCTCAAAAAAAAAAAAAAAAAAAAAAAAAAAAAAAAAAAAAAAAAAAAAAAAAAAAAAAGAAAAAAAGACCAATAATCAATCAGGTATTAAATAAAATTATAAACACATACAAGAAAACTATTTGTTACAGTTCAAATAACAATACCATTGAATTAAAGTCTGAAGGATAAAATATTAAATGTCAAACTCACTGATATGCCTTGTTATTATTCCTTGCCTTGTTATTTTAGACAAAACACTTAGTTGTATAGAATTTTCTCGAAATATTTCCAATAGAGAAAAACTTTTGTGCTTGTCACAAAGCTTGGTCTACACTTATAAACATGTTCCCGGAAACAATTTCCCATGTTTTTGTTACATTTCCAAAATGTTACCCAAATTGCTTGCAAAAAATGGAAACATTTAGCGTGTTTCTGAAAACAAGAAACTGAGTTATCTATTTTCAAAACTGAATGGAAACTCAAACAGTTTTATGTCTTGAAAACAAAGCTTGGAGAGGGGAGCAATCTAAAATGCATCTGTAGTAGAGATTCACTTTAGGCATCTAGTACATATAAAGGAACGTCCTTTTGTTTGTGTATATGCTTTATAAATTATAGAAACAAAAAACAAGTTTACAATGAGAGTTATTAATGTAAATTTTATTCAAATATAGTTCATTAATTTATAATAAAATATTCAAATAGTTTTAGTAATTAATCAATGGATTTAGAAATAATAAATTGATTATGAGTTGCGTATATATTTTACTAGCCATTTCTAAATCTCAGGACTGTAATGAAAGCTTCACGTACTTCTGGAAATATTTTTGAAATGCTCTGTCTAGAGATTATTGTGTATATTGTAAGCTTGTAAGTCACCGCTTGAAGAAATCTAGGAGTCCACCACTGCCTTTACCCAAGTAAGTGAGCCACATTGTCCAGAATTAAATGTAAACTAGCACTACCTATTAGAATATCTAAGTATCAAGGAACATTGCCCAGCTAGTGTGGACACAAATATCAAACATTTATATTTCTCAACAGTTATTTGACAAACTAGGAATAAGTAAAATATTGAAAACTGAAAAACAACAATATGAATTGGAATCACGTGGAAGAATAAATCATAGAAACACATTTTCAAATACGTATAAAATCAATAGACAAAATAATAACTAAAAAATAAATTCTTAACTTCACAATCCAATCCTTAACTTGCGTTTTATTGACCATTAGAGAAGAAGATGCAAACAAATCTGCATCTTGAAAACATTTGCAATAATTTCCATACAAAAAGTTAGATATATTATGTGCATTTAGAATGATCTATATAATTGCACAGATGTTATTCCATGTTCTTATTCTTACTTATTAATAGCTCAACAGCTAGGGAAACTAAGGGACCTACAGCTTTATGTGAAATCCGAACCACGTAGTGTTGGTCCGATTTTCAGCTGATTGAAAAGTCTGACACTCAGTTCTCTTCCCTATATAACATCCGAAATTTGACTATCATCCAACATGAACACCCCAGACTTCTCTAGTAGTGTTCACGTCGATGGCAACCATTGAGCAGACGCCGTGTTGGTATTAAAAGGACCGAGCATGGAACCTATCACCTACAATCTTCCAAACACTTTGTCCCCAAGTAGCTGGGTTAAAACACTGCGCCTACAGGCATGGCGCATGTCATAATTGTGAGATATGTATGTGAAGACTGTATATGTATGTATGTATAATAAGAAAAGCAGATTCTGTAAACAGTGAATTTGCTGGAAAAAAGTTTTTCCTGTATCTAATTTTAAGATTTTTTTGTGCTATGATCAATGGTTGAAGTACAGTCTGACTTGTCCTTAACATATACAGAGTAGTGTTGACCTACTTGTCCTCCCATATATGTTTAGTGCGGTATTAACCTATTCACCCTTCCATACAGGTGTTGACACATATATAAAGAGGCTCTTTTTTTACTTCTTGGCCTGGTAATTAGTGTTGACACACATGGAGGCCCTCAATTTTTTACTTCCTATTAAAAAGATTGGACCGACTTGGTCTTAACTCTTAGTCGGCAATCTATGCAATGAAAATTGTTGAAATTGGTGTTCTGCAAGGATCTGCTTTAGGTCCTCTATTGTTCTTGATTAGTACAAATTATTTAGTTTCACGTATCTTAACAACTTGCTTTATATTTATACTGTTGATTGTTGACATTATCTTTCTTAAATGTTTATGAAAATATTGATTAAAAATTTGGCAGAGAATACTTTATTTGAATACTTTGTATGATTTCAATGCTAATTGTAAACCACTACTTTTAGAATCAAACATTCTAACCTTGACTAATATGCATATCTATGAAATAATAAAATATAAAGGAAGTACCTGGACTACCCATAAGAAATGAGATCAATAATCATAGTACAAGGAATTGTAACTCATTGGAGTATACATAGGCTATATTATAGGCTGTCTAAATCGCTACCTGGTCATACCTTTATTATAAATTTTATTTTTCTTAATATGAATATATACAATTTTCTTGTTTGTGTTTTTTAATACCTAATTTACTTTGCTACTGTTATGGTTTGTTTCACCACCTAATTGTGCCTTATCAAACCAATGTTGTCTCTTATATTTTTATTGTATTTATTCAATATTTATTTTACTGGTCTGTATTTTTTTAATTGTTTGGGCTGTAATACTTTATGGAGACAACAAGCGATATAATTATTGTTAAGACTTATGAAATAATTGTTTATCATACATAGGCCTATATGTATCCAATCTCAATACAGATTTTGATTCCTACTGTACTTGATCAAACGATTAAATCAAACGGACTGAGGATTACGTATCACCATTGATTTTACTATATATAGAGAACCCGGATTAACGTTGGCAATATGGAATAACGTAAACAATTATCTAAGCAGGATGTTGTTTGTGTGTGAGACCTGAGGAAGGAGAGGGCGGGGCGGCTGTCTGGAGAATGGGAGAGTGGGTTAAGAGGAGGGAAGTGAGACAGAGACGGAAGAGCGTGCGAGAGAGAGAGGAAATAGGGCTATGCGCAGCGCAGCGTGGGGCCTCAAAACAGTTTTGGGGCCTCGCCACAACTCTCCCATATGGATGGAGTATCTCTTTATATAGTAAAATCAATGGTATCACTAAAATCAAAATACTTGATATGTGTCTTTTCAACTAACATATATTATTTATTATTCAGAAATCAACAGTAGCAAACGTCTTGGAACTGGCAATGATGGATTTATACCTTTCGTGCAGCCTCTAGCAAATTTTTTGCACCCCCCCTGTTAGGGACGAAAAATAGTCAGATGTTCGTATGTTTAGCTAGTTTGGTGAATAATACTCGTTTTATAGGTTAGTATTTAGTTAATTTTAATCTTTTTCAAGCAAAGTATGTTTTAAGCCATTTTCTTTTTACACTTTAAGCATTCATTTACAATATAATATACAAGGTGTCCTAAAAGCCCCCCCCCCCTGTAACTTTTGAATAGAATGAAACAAATCAATATACTTTGGGGGATAGTTATATAATGATGATTTTTGCGCTATATGAGAACTTAACTCCTCAACTCAAAATAGAGGGAGGGGGGCAAGTCCAAAATTTCAAAGCAAATCCCCATCAAGGGACACCTCATTTTAAAGGTGTTTACGAAAGAAGAACAATGCCACAACTAGAGGTCTCTATCTCAATCCAATACAAAACTACAGCCTGTCAAAGTTTAAACTAAAAATTACATTTAAAATCAGTAAAAAGCTCTTTTAGAATTAAAGCCAGAATAAGGTAAGTTTAGACAAATTAAAAAAATGTAAGCAAACAGATTATTATCAAGTAAGTACAAAGGTCTTAAGTCCGAACAGATGAGTCAACAAAACCATTGTTTTTTTTAGCTTAACTTTTTAATAAACCTTCG
>JAQJVL010004437.1:0-45080 GCA_035578905.1 Stictocephala bisonia
AAAAAAAAAAAAAATGATTATGGAACTGTATGTGGCCTAGGCCTAAAACTTGAACTTGAACAGTGATTTATGGAACTCAGCCATGGGGACTTACTTATATTTATTTATTAAAGAAAAAAAAAACTTAAAATCCAAAAAGAACTTGTGTTGTTAATATTCATTGTTATTTAGTTTAGTTAGTTTATTTCTTGTTACATTTGTTTAGATTTTTATATTTGTTAGGTCCCCATTATTCAATCCTGTTATTATTTATTTATATGCTTAGGCCTAGTTATTGTTATTTATTTTTTGTTAAGTGTATTAGGGGGGGATTTTGAAGTGATTTTGTACTCGAACGGTACCGTGTTATATTTTCTTTTAAATTGTTTAATTTTTAAACTTTCACCAAAAGGGGATTATGGTGCTTTGCTTAATTTTTAATTCGGAGCTGCCCAGGGATTCCGGCTTACTCCCTGGCCCGGTGGAATCAAGGGATGTGTGGGCTAAATTGCCGGTTTAAGTGTGGTGATCCAAAAGTTTTCTAAATTTTCACGTTTATTTGGGGCTTAATATTTTCTTACGTTTTGGGGTGTCTCAGGCTAAACTGCAGATAGGCCATACACCCTGTAGTTGATTAATTGTTAAATTTTGGTATTTGTAGAGTTTGTGGTATTTATAGCGTTTGTTATAATTGTGTAGTATCTTGGTAATTTTTGTGTGTTTTGTTATTTATTTAACTGCAAATTATTATTGTGGCCTTCTGCCTGTCAGTTTTTGATTATTTGTTTGTTTGCCTTGATAATAAACTAGTTTTGCTCAGCTGCCGAGTGTTATTTTGACCCTCCAACTGCCACCCGTGATCCCATCGCTCGACTTGTTTTGAGCCATCCCCCGGTTGGCACGCTTACCAGCTTTGGTGGGGGGGATGGGTCTCAATGACTAAAAATTAAATTATTGCAATGTTTAAGATATTATTTGCATGATAAAAAGAAAAACAGGAGTGAATGAGATTAACATGGCAGAAAGTATGAAGCTAGAAAATGTAACTATTAGCAGATATAGATATAAATATGAGACAAAGAAGCGTGACAATTATGATTTCTAAAGAGATGCTAAAAACATATAGTCTTCTACGGGGTGTTCGAAAAGTCTGATGATGATATTATATTTTTCCACCATTACAGATTAGGTATTACAACTTTACTCATCAATGCTAAACCATTAAATTTACTTCTTGAACAGGGTGTTCACACAAATTTCCCTGACCTTTCCTGACCATTTCGGATAATTTTCCCTGACTCTCACAATTTTTCAAAAATACATTATAGTCTAAATGTCTTGTATTTTAAGCAAAGTTACATTAAAATGATTATTCTGGAGATATTAATCTTGCTATTAAAAAGTGTAAATAAACATTATAAAAGAAAGAAACAAGAAAACCCTCTCCCTTTCTTTTTTCCTCATTTTTATACTAACATTTTATTGAAAATACAAATACATTTCTACGTAGCTACATTGCTAATACTTTCATTATGAACATTTACAAGAAGGAAACCTATAAGCAAATATATATAAGAGTCTCACAAAATTAATCTTACAAATTAAGAAACATTACATTTAAATACTTATTTAAACACTGGAGAATATTATCAGAATATACAGGCCTTGATTGTACACCTATAATAAATATCCCATCTAATAAGAAGAATATTTGTGCCTGTAATTTTGTAAGTTAGTGAGGCCCGCAACCACAACTGGTTTAAATGGATTATATTTACATGGGACTACACTAGCGCTCCACGACAGACCACAAAAACAGCTAATGTTTGAGACTCAAAGTTAAACATCGGATGGTAAATGTTTTTGTGTATAAAATCAATGATATAGGACATTACACTATTGACTACCACTTTAATTAATTGTATAACGTAACTAGAAAAATGCAACATTAGTTGAGGTTACAGCCGACTAGAGCATAACAATTCTTTCAAATCCATCATTGGGTTAGATTTCGCTGACTTTCCAGAATTGTTGTTCATTTCCCTGATTCTCCCTGACCAAATTTGTTTTACCTGATTTTCCATGACTATCCCTGACTTTCCAGAATGTGGACACCCTGTTGAAGCAACGATCAGTTTTTCATAATATTGCTGGCCAACAAGAGGTCAGAAGAAAATACAACTTAATCTGTTCTTTCTTTAAGATATTTTTCTGACTCCTCGGGGATCATTCCCATATTGTAATAAACAATTGACAGTTGTTTTGGAAAAAAAAAAATCTCAGCGACAGTATGGTTCAACAATTTATTGCTACAATCTACTATTGCTCAACAAACTAAGTGATTTTATATCAAACTAAGGATTGTAAATTTAAAGTTAGTTAGCTTTGCAGTATTATTTCCGAATGAAGGCCTTTAATTTGATGTACAACTCAACCTAAGCTTTCATTAAAAAGTTATTCAGTATTGCTGCATATTCCCTACTGCTGTCAGTTGATAGATTTTAACCAAAAGTAACACTCTCACCCAAAACCTTTGTTCCTACTCCAAACATCTAGAGCATATACCATAATTTTTCACAATATTGATTATACAGTGTAACCTTGATAGCACAAATCTCAATATTACGAAATCCTCAATAGCATGATTTGTTTTAAATTCCCTTGAACCTCTCGTACCACTCAATGTTAAAAATACCTTTTTAACAGGAATTTTAAGGATTAACTACCATAATAACACAAATTTTATTCGATTTTCGAAACAATGAGAAACCCTTATAGCAACAACATCATGAGCCAAATACCTTTATACCATGAATTTGACCTTTATAAGACAAATTCCCACAGTCAAAACCTCAGTAAAACAAATTTATATTTCCAATTAATTATTGTTGAAACTGGAAAACTCAACTTTTGTTTGTCACGACTTTTGGAATTCAGATGGCACTAGACAGTACAGATTTATACAGTTTAGTTTGATTCTATTGTGTGTTTGGTACTGTTCAGTGCGATTGACAATATGGCTAGCATTTCTCGTGGTGAAAACAAAAATAAGTGTACTGCTTTAAGTGTTTAAGAGGAATGTGATCAGTGTAGATACTCTAGTACGTAGTGCATTAATTAAACTTATTTCGTTATTAACAAAAGATTTGCTCTACAGTGTAGTATATGAAAGCAAATCCCTATAGTACGAATTTGGCCCATTTTAACCATAGGGCCCAATTTACACATTTCCTACACAAGAGAATAGGTGTTAGGAACCCCATTTTGTTCATATGTGCCCTAAACGTCCAGTGTCCAGTTATAAAACCAACCACCCTTCGGAGTTCTGATCTTGCAAGAGAAAGAGCTTCAGCCATGTTGAAGTACGACGGCCCCAACAGGACCTCCTTGGCTTGCCTGTTACGTGGCATTGCCTCCCAGATCTGGAACTAGCTGGCGACCCATGTAGAGGCAACCCTCTTAGCGGGACTGTAAACAACCCTGCATGCCGGCTCTGCGCCAACAAGACTTTCCTCAGTGCCTTTCCTGGCACAGTGGTCTGCCCTCTCGTTTCCCAGAACCCCGGTGTGACCTGGCACCCATGACTGGATTACCCTATTGGAACACGCCAGCGTTTTAAGAACCCCGTGACAGTCCCAAACTAGACTCGAGGTCACGTCGAACGACGCAAGTGACCTTAGTGCTGCTTGGCTGTCTGAGTTCAGATAAATTGTTTTTCCCTTAAGGCCCAAATCTATGTTTGCCTGAGCACAGGCAGCTATAGCAGCCACCTGAAAAACCGTAGCCAGTTTGCTAAGGCTACAACTGAGCTCAGTTTTTGATCTGGCACCATAGACCTGTAACCAGACCCAAGGATAGTTCGTGAGCCATCTGTGTACCATGTAATCGCATTCTTCATTGCGATTGATTCACCTAGTTCCCAATTTTTTCTGCCGCCAATGACGACACGATAGGGTTTGTCAAAGTCGGTTAGTCTAGGCATCCTATTCTAACACATATCTAGAATGTCCGATTGTAGGATTCTAGAGATTTCGGTGTGCTTACTGGCATAGTGAGCTTGCCAGCATCCGTGGTCTGGAGCCTATATGCCGCAAGCCTTGCCTCTCGCATGATAAAAATGTCAAGGGCGGCAGACTTATCAGCGTACAGTGTACAGTGCGGTGGGTGTAAATTCAAATTCAAATTCTTTATTGCCATTGATCATAAGTATACATGAAATAGGCATTGTCACTTGTGTTACATTAAACCTAATTTTTCTTTTTAATAAAGATATATAGCTATGCTAAGTTTCCGTTGAGTTATAAAGATAATACAATAACTGAAGCGTCACACAGTAAAAACTCTTGAATTGAATAAAAAGGGTTACAAACTAGCCAGTCATGTATTTTAGATTTGAAGTTTTTGAAAGGAATGGTTCGAGCAGAAGGTGGTAGTTTATTGAAACATTTTATTGCATTTATTTGAGAGGAGTGAAAGGTTTTACTGAGTCTATGCTGTGGAACATCAATCATGGATTTGGAACGGGTGTTGTGGTTATGGATGTCTTGTCTTGTGCTGTAATTGTTTGTTAGTTTTTGTGTACAGTAAAATGTGGTATATGTATAGATTGTAAACAGTGAGAATTTTTAACCTTTTAAAAAGTGGTCGACAATGTTCCAATGGTCCTACTCTACACATGGTTCTAATAACTTTCTTTTGTAAAAGCAAGACTTCGTTTACATGATGAGAATGTCCCCATATCAACAATCCATAAGCGATGTGTGACTGGAAAAAACTGAAGTATGCCGTTCTTAAATAACTGTCATCTAAAATGTCTCTAAGTTTCCAAATTAAGTAGTTAACACGGCTTATTTTCTTACATATAGTGCCAATGTGTACTTGCCAGTTCAATTTGCTGTCAATTTGAAAACCTAAAAATTTTACTGTTTGAGAATCTTTGTTTTGAGCAAGACTTAAAGTAATATTTTGTGTTTTTTCTCTATTGCAAAGAAGTTTATTAGATGAAAACCAATTGATAGCTCTGTTTTGAGAATCTTCCATTAATGTATGGAGAATGTTCAAATTCTTATGTGAAACTATCAACATCACATCATCTGCATACATAATGGCCTGCGTATTAACATGTAACGGTAAATCATTAATTGTTATTAGAAAAAAGAACGGCCCAAGGATGGAGCCCTGTGGGATTCCCAAGCTTACATCCATCACAGTTGAAGCCTGCCCTTTAACAGAGACATACTGCTTTCTGTCAGTGAAGTATGATTTGATAATATCAATAGATTGATTTCTTACTCCATAGCACAGGAGTTTATCTATCAAGATGTTGTACGGGACACAATCAAATGCCTTACTTAAGTCGCACATCACAACACTTCAGATTCTTTTTCTTCAAAAGCTTTTAGAGAAGTATCAACTAACTTTAAGAGAGCAGTTGTTGTTGAACAGCCTTCTCTAAAACCAAACTGACTACTTGAAATAAGGCTGTTTTGGTTGAAATATAAGTTTAACTGTTTGTGCATTACAGATTCAAGAATCTTTGAAAAAATAGGGACTATAGAAATTGGCCGGTAATTTTGAGGTTGTTTTTTATCGCCTTTCTTAAAAACTGGAATTATTTTAGAGATCTTAAGTAAATTTGAAAAATATCCATGTACAAGGCACTGTGATAGGACAAAATAAAGTGGTTTACTAATGCAGTGAATGGTTTGTTTTACGATGTAGTTAGAAATCCAGTAATGATCAAAACTTTTGGAATTTGAAAATTTAGAAACAAGGTCTGTTACTTCCAATTCAGTGACTTCTCTCCACGTGAATTCAGAGTGTCTTATTTGTTCAAAGATTTGTTGGTTGAGAGAATCAGGAATCACATCAGGAATCTTGCTTCCGATTTCCTTGGGGGATTCTATGAAATATGAGTTTAGTCTGTCAGGTTCACGTTCAATGTCATGTGTGTGTGATGAAGAGTTTTCCTGTGAAATGATGTTCCATGCAGCTTTGCATCTGTTTGAGGAGTTTTCAATATAGTTACCAGATGCTTTCCTTTTGGCTTTAATTAATTCTATCTTATAAAGTTTTTTTTTACTTTCTTATAGGCATTAAAGGCAGATTGTGCCTGCGAAGAATGTTGTATGTAGGTTAGCCTAGTCTAGGCCTATATGTAACCTAACTTGGTAAAACCTTCAAATCATGTTTAAGATTTACTATATTATGTTATTTTATGTTAGGCTACGTAGTAATAGGCTCAATTAATTGTAAATATATTAAATATTACATAATAGTATAATTTGTATTACCAGGTATGAGTAGAATCAAATAGGTTACATTAGAACTTTCCAGTAGCTTCATGAAGCTATACAACTTTTATGTTACAATTAATAGTTATGTGTAAATATTACCAAATAGACTACTTAAAACAATAAACTTATTTTATTTATGCTTTAACATTAATCTTTTGACAATTATAGGATAAAAGATGTCATACTGTCGTATTTTGACAGATTGACGACAGAATGTTCTATAACGTTCTTTTTGTTGTAATATGTTCCATGGCTTCTGGAACCTTTGGGTCGAGTTTGTTCTTGAAATTCTAGATTGTAACAAATGTATATAAGGCGGTTGCACCGCTGTTATGCTAGTAGTAGTTTTGAGTTCTCAGTCAGTGAGTGATTGTTCAATTAGTTAGTGTGGAACAACTCGGATATTGCGGTAGTGCAAATCATTGTGAGTTGTGAGTTAAGTGTTATAGTGTTTCAAGGTGAATAAACGCTAGTGTACTTAAATTGCGTGTGTGTTATTTCGTGTCCCTAGTGATATACTGTATAGTAATCGCTAGTGTGTGACGACAAGAACCACTCCTGTACAAGTTTTTGTAAATATCATGACAGATCAACATATCTTTCCTTAAAGTAGCTAGATCTTCTGTGTACCAATTAAACAACTTTTTCTTCTGTGCCTTACGTGACTTAGAAACTAATGGTGAACAATAGTGCCACAAGCTAATGTATGTTTTATAAAAGCTATCAAATAAATCTGTGACACTAATTTTGTTTAGTTTATAATCTTCTATGACAGACCATTTTTCCTCATTAAGGCATTGAATAAACTGTAAAATTTGTTGTTCATTTTGAGTTCTTTTTGGCTGCCTATTGGATTTTTTGGGTTGCGATGGAAAGTGTTTGGTGTACATTTTTAATACAAGAGGGTCGTGGTCCGCAAAATAGCCACCTATGACTTTACTTTTACATAAATTAGAGGAGAAATTTACCAGAAAGTTATCAAGACAACGAGTCCCTCTTGTAGGTTCTCTATTTGTGTAAGTTAAGTTTAAAGTCCTAACTAAGTTTAGAAACTGTTTTGTGACTCTATCATTACTATCCAAGAAATTGATGTTAAAATCTCCACAAATGATAAGTTGTTCTGAATTTTTTACTAACATTTTTGTGGCTAGCTCAAACAAATGAAAAAAAGTGTTAATGTTACCTTCAGGTGACCTGTATATGCTTAAAATATGTAGATTACCACAAGGCCTGACTATTTTTATTCTACAAAGTTCAAAGTGAAATTTTGAATAAAAATTGTCTAAGTTTATTAATGTAAACTGTAGTCTAGAGTTGGTGTACATGCCAACTCCGCCATTTTTTCTATTTTGCCTACAAACAACATTTGCAGGTTTAAAATTAAGGGGTACAAAGCAGGTTACTTGATCCTCTTTTAACCAGTGTTCCGAAATACAAATTATGTCAATATTTTCTAAATCACAAAAATGGTCTATTTCTAAAATTTTATTTCGGATACACTGTATATTAACTTGCAAAATGTTTAAGGAATTTGAAGTTTTGAAAAGTCGATTAAGCCTTGTGTTGTCAGAAGTGCTATCAGAATCTAAATTTAAGCGATCAATTTCAGGAGGGACCTTACTTAGAGAACCAGAGGTGTTTGGGGGACTGTTAGGTATAATACAACTAAAATCTGAGTAACTGACAGATTCCTTATTTCTTACACTAAAAAAGACTGCTTATTACTACTACTACTGCACGTATCAGTAACAATATGTTTCACAGATTATAGAACTTTAGGTGAGTTTTTATTAGAGGGAGGTCGGGCAGCAGCATCAGCATAGCTGTCATAACGAAGAGTTATGGGACTTGGCATCGGAGATGATGGCTGGATCGAATGAGTCCGCAGTTTGAGGTCCAAAGAGGCTTCTTCTTCACGCAAAGGAACTGGTGTAAGACGAGACAGACATTCCACGATAATATTAGAAAGAAGCCGCTTCCCGCTGGCCCGGAGATGGAGACCGTGGGCCGTGAAATACCGCCGGTTAATGCCACTGATGTCCAACACCTCAGCTCTGTCATCTCGAGAGCAAAGATTGGAGATGAATCTGTTTGCTCGGGCGATGGTCTCATGGATGGGGCTGCTGGCAGGTAGGTCATACCATGGAGGAAGAGGACAGACAAGAACTCTGGATTTTTTACCACATTGTTTTAATACATCCTCCAAGTGATCAAAGATGATGTTCTGTTTACCAGCATCAACATCATTAGTTCCTCCAAGCAGAACATAGCAGTGGTCTGGGGGTGGATCAGAGGTGGGAGCTATTGGTAGAAGTCCGGCATTGGGTTTACAAATCCCTGTCACTCTGGTGGTTTCAGTGATGCCTCGTCTTACGTTCTCAGCTAGGTGGCGAGCATGACTATCACCAATTATTGATACGTTGCGGAATTTGTACCCTTAAATGCCCCAAGGATTCCCAAACAAGCTCTACGGGTGCTGAGCATGTTGCTGATCCAGCGTACAACTGTTCCTTCAGTGCCCCTGGACACGTTCTTTGTCACAATCGAGGAAGACCTCGTATTGTTAAAGGCTCCTTCTATGTCCAGGAACACTGTCAAAGCAATCTCCTTAAGGAAGATCGCCTGTTCAATCCTGCGGACTGATGATCGAAACAGCACTCAGGATCTGCCAGTTTGGTAGGCATGCTGGTTGGAGTGCATGGTCGATTGCTTGCTACCCTGGCTCTAACATGCCTGTCCAGCAAACTTCTCCATGGTCTTTAAGAGAAAATACAAGATTCATTGGGCGGTAAGCCTTTGCTGTATCGTAGGAGGGTTTCCCAGGTTTCAGAATGAAAATCACCCTAGAGACCTCCGATGATTGTGGTATGACAACTGTGATTAGGCTCGTCCAATGTGTTATATGCTAATACCTTGTGTTATATAATATCTTGATAACACGAATATGCTTCAATCGCCTTTAGAATTATGGTATCGAGGTTCTACTATATTTTAGAATCAATATAAAATATTTGTTAGAAAATAAACTAAAAAGGAGACAAAATCTTCTTGTTTTCTATTGCATATGAAGCAACTGTTACATAGCAAGAGTGCAAAGGGGCAGTAAATGAGTAAACTCACCATCTGAGAAGTGTCCAGCGCTGCGACCGGCCTCTGCTCCTCTTGAGGACAAGTGACACTGCCAGACACACTAGTACCGCCGCCGTATGGTATCACCACCACGTTCAACTCATCTGCTGCCTTGATTACTTGCTGCACTGCTTCATGACTGCCTGAGACCAGATATGCATACTCGGAAAAGACAGACTGATCTCGTTTTCTACATTAAATTTCATAAAGATATACTTGTTCATAGCTAATATCCTGGTTTTCTTATAAAGTTCTTTAATACTAATCTACTAAAGATCATTGGAATCAATCTGTTGAGGTGTGGCGCTTCTGAGGAATATATTCTAGTTGTATTTTTATTTTGCTATATTTTTCTGATTTATTGCATTAATTAGACCACTGTAAATTTATCAGTGAGTGGGTGGTTCAATACTACCATGCATGTATAGGTGGGTGGTTGTTCAATACCACCATATCTATGTGGGCGGGGTGAATGGGTCAATACAACTACAAGTGTAGTTTATTGTGTTTTTTTTTTTTTTTACCCATTAAGGCATAAATAGTTAGGCCTAATTAATTATGAAATAACTGAAAATTATATATTTTTTAAAGATGATATGTAAGTATAAGACAGTTATAAAATACGAGGTACGTCCAGAAAGTAAGTTCCGTTTCCATTTATATCCGCTGCAGCGCTGCGATCGCAGTTCCGCGCATGCGCGCTGTATCAAGGAGAAGAAACGTGCGCCATTTTGAGATCGCTGTCAGTCTCTTAAGCTTTGTTGTGCTTGTTTAAAATGTCGGTGTTGATCGAAAATCCCGCCGCTTGTGAAATCAGATCTGTGATTCGTTTTCTGAATGCTAAGAAAGTGAAACCGATTGACATTTATCGGCAAATTTGCAAGGTTTACGGACAAAGTGTGATGAGTGAGTCAATGGTGAGAAGATAGGTCCGACAGTTTAATGAAGGACATAATGAAGTGCATGATGAAGAACGAAGTGGGCGTCCATCTTTGATTACAGAAGAACTGGTTCACACGATTGATGAGAAGATCAAGGAAAACCGTAAGTTTACAATGAGTGCTCTCGCTATGGAATTCCCCCAAATCTCACGATCATTAATTCATGAAATTGTTACCGAAAAACTGAAATTTCGAAAACTTTGCTCACGTTGGGTACCGAAAATTCTTACTGAGCAACACAAAACACAACGGATGGGTAGTGCACTTCAGTTTTTGAACCGTTATGATGAAGGCGGTGAAGATTTTCTGTAACAGATAGTCACAGGAGATGAAACTTGGGTTTCTTATGACACCCCAGAAACTAAGCGGCAATCAATGGAATGGAGGCACACTTCATCTCCAGCAAAGGATAAGCCGAAACAAATCTTGACTCCTCGAAAAATCATGTGCTTTTGGGACAGGAAAGGCATCTTACTGATTGATTTCTTACCGCGAGGTCAAACAATCAATGCAGAAGTTTACTGCGAGACACTGAGGAAATTGCGCCGCGCAATACAGAATAAGCGCCGAGGATTTCTGTCCAAAGGTGTTGTTTTTCTTCACGACAATGCACGACCACACACTGCAAATGTGACGAAAAACCTCATACAGGGATTTGGCTGGGACGTGTTTGACCATCCTCCGTACAGCCCTGACCTCGCTCCTAGCGACTTTCATCTGTTCTTTCTTACATCTGAAGTCTTTCCTTGGCGGTCAACACTTCAACGATGACGAAGAGCTGAAAGAAAATGTTTCCAAATGGTTGAAGACACAGACGGCAACCTTCTATGAAGAAGGCATAGAAAAACTTGTGCCACGCTATGACAAATGCCTGCAAAATTTCGGCAGTTATGTAGAAAAGTAGTTTAAGAGTTGTAGATTTTAGTGCAATAAATATTTTTTCTGTATCTGTAGACAAATTATTTTTATTACCAAACGGAACTTACTTTCTGGACGTACCTCGTAGTTAAATTTTATTTATTCCAATTGCCACTCTTATTGGTGATACAGTAGTACCTGGTTATACTATGCAACATGGGGTTCGTTTATGCCTGCACTCCATTAAATCTCCATAAGAGAGTGTTTTATGTTATGTGGAATTATCTATGATAATTTTGTATGAGAAAAAGAGAGAGTTGATTTCATAATCTCATATGTGAAAAATATGAGAAAACATCGAGGACAGAAAAGAAGAAAGAAACACCATTGAAAAAGCAGACTGAAATGTTATGTTTTATGGAAAATTAATTGTTTTGAAGATTTTAAAGAATGGGTTGTGTTGACATTGCCCTGCCTTCATATCCTTGAGGTAGCTCTGCACTGCCATTTCTGCAGAAAGCCAATACAAGGTGGAGATATTCACTGCTATGACACTAAGAGCAGAAACAGCTTTCGTGTGCATAGCCACAGAACAGAGTCATTTGAACAACTCCCGTCTCAAGCAGGGTTTAAGATACTCAATGTGCTTCCTGGAAGTGTCAATGATAAAACAGATCCAGCACAATTTAAAATCCAAATAAAACAACAATTAATGTCCAGGGCGTTCTACTCTGTTAGGGAGTTCCTTTCTCACCGCTGGGACCACTAACTTTCACGCTAAATATTGACACTGCTGTTGGAGGTGAATATGTAAATTATGTTGAATGTTTGAATGATAAAATATTTATAGTGCAATACAATTTAAAATTGTGAATTGCAATAAAGATCATTGAAATTTATTTAAGATTCAAACGTTTATTGTTGAAAACTTTACAAAAAGTTTGACAGCATCAAAGACTAACCCAAATTACAGAGCTAACTTAATTACATCATAGTATTTACTAGTATTGAAAATAAATTCATTTATTAATGACATTATTGAGATTTGTTAAAGCCTCCTGCCATAACTATACCTAAATGACCATACTCGAAACATACTTCAATATATTAGTAGATACAGTTTTAATAAAACAAGTGGTGAGAACACCAAAAGAATATAATGAACAACAGATTTTAGAAACACTCCTTCCAAATTACTGAGAACCAAACGTATATGCTTATGATGTTATTTTGGAAATATTTGCAGCCTTAGAACTACTAACCATACAACTATATGATGTGGTAAGTATTACTTTCTTATAACCCTTTGCACGTAGCAAACAAATATATACCCTGCCTCTACTTTGCCTCAAGCACGATAAACGAAATGAAATATATCCAAAATGAAATATTTCTGTCAATAGTATAAATAATAGTTCCTAAAACTTCCGCTAGAGTGCAACATCAATTCAAACATGTCTGTGGTCAACTCCCTCAGCCTATCAAAAACTTAAATCTTCTATGAATGAAAAGGGGCAGAGCAGCCAATTAGAGCGTATATGGGCGCGGCTCTGTCTCCTGCCTTTGCACAAGTGTAAAATGAAAATATCCTCCTTTTGTCGCTCCACCCAAGCACATTGTTTTCAAACACTTGTCGTTCTTTTTCTTTGTTTTCTAGTTTTCAATTATTTTGTTGTAGTTATTATTGAATCATAAATGAAGGATAATGTTAAAAGTTTCAACTAAAATGTTGGCAGTTTTTTATATATATGTCCTTAACATTATAGCTGTACATCTACAATAAAATAGCGTTAAAAGTTGTAATTGTTACTTTAAATATAAATTTGTATTTTTTTTAATGTACCTTTATGTTTCTAAAACTTTAAAAAAATTAACTTTATATTTCATTAAAATTATTTTTGTTACATAATTACGTGTTATTTTAAAATAGGGTAAAATAATTTCCGCGTGCGAAGGGTTAATCCTGGATCTGTAATACATAAGTACACGATTTGAATGTTTGAATGTCAGGCTCTGGGAAAGGTTGAAATGTCAAGTGAGAATTAAATTTATATTCAACTATCTGGTGTTCTTAAAACATTCTTAAAGTTTTCAATGTGATACTGAACTTTTACTTAAAAAATCATAGACGTCAAACACAAATAGTACATTAGAAAAAGTGTATTTCAAAATGTAACTCATGATTTTTAGATGAACTATAAATTATACAAGTTTGACTTTCAACTAATATCTTTCTCATTGCCACTTTTTCTTATCTAAAATACTATCATTAAGACAGAAGAATTTTTTTCTTAAAATGGAAATAATTTTTGGTATTTATAGTCTGTTATACATGTTAAAGGAGTTTACTCCTGACAGTTTTATATGATAGTCTTAGTACATTTACCTTCCTGGCATTAAATTTACCCCACCCCCTCCCCATCTCCAACCCAACCATACACGCATGGTGGTATTGACCAACCCACCATCCCATAGATGAACAGTGATATATATGTTTATAGAATTGTTTTGGCATGATAAAATGTTCAAATTATAGAATCCAAAACATTTGTGAAACGTTTATAACTAATCAAAATAAATATCAAAAACTGCAACCCTGGATTTGCAGTGCAAGACCCTAAACAATTTGCATGTCTAAATATGAATTTAATGTAAATTAAGTAAAAAAAGGATGTAAAAGGGAAAAAATCAACATACTTTACCACCACAAAACACCGTTAAGCATGCTAACCTGGCCAGATGACTATATCTGGTATCCTTTCCAGCCGACCTGAGCAGCGAAGATTATATATGTCATGTAATGTCTGCCCATGTGAACGCACCAGCCTCTCCATACCCTCTGTGGAGTAAGCGATCCCTGCCTCCTCCAATCTGTTTACGAACTCTGGAACAATATTAAATGTCAAACAATATTTATATACTGTTATTATTAATTTGTTTGTTCATTATTAACACACTAATCATCAAGAGTATGGATTTTGAATGAAAGAATATAGTCATTGTTACAAACTAAGGCCAATCATTCCTTAAAAAGTGTCATTAATTGATAGCCCAATGGCAAATGAACAGTCAGTAGATATCAGTTGATCCCATTCAAAATTTGTTATGGCTCTGATTGGGATCAAACTGAGAAACTTTAGGCCATGAAGCTGGGCTTTAACCAACTAGGCTACCGACTAATTGACTCTCACAAATATACAATTGTCTGTGATCACTTCCCCTTTTCAGATTGTCACATACTTTGGAGAAATAGAACAGAGAACTACCACAGAATGTGAGATTTATTTGTTCATCTTGTATATTTGTGAATGGGATTGCACAGACTCAGGCAGGATACATCAACGTCGCAACCAAATAATTTCCAAAACATAAATGTTCAGTTCTCAAAACCTGATCTAATCTCCTTTTGATATGGTTGTTTTGATTTATTATTACTTCTTTTTAATTTTTGCTAATTTAAAAGTGGTATTTATAATGAACATAAATTAATTAGAATTAAGTTTTAAAATACAACAACAAAATTCTTTCAACTTAGAAGTAAAGAGCGTAACGTACTACCCAAATTTCTATCTAGTTCTCTTTTAATTAATTACAAAAGTAAATTAAACGGGCATAATTATAGTACAATTTCTGCCCTGTTTCAGTTCCTTGTTAATATCAAACTATTGGTATTTCATTTCAGTATTTTTCACCAAACTAATAAACGATATCTTGATTCCTAAACTATCAAAAAAAAATGTTCGTACTGTAGTACTGTGTCATAACAGGGTTTACTGTTAGTCAATTTACTACTGTTAGACGAGACCAATAAACAAACAAAGTAGTGCCAGTAGTCTAATAACTTGGGTGAATGATTCTGAATTGATTAAATGAAATCAAGTTATACGTCAGGAATATTTCCATTATGATCAGATCTTTGATTGTCAGTGATATTTTGTTGATTATTTAGCTCAAATTATAATATTTATAAAAATCTGTGACCTGTCAGATGATTTACATGACTTTTCGTGAATACTGTAACCATTATAAAAAAATCTGTTGATTTTTGTGACTTTCATGACCACATAAACACGCTGCATAAAGCTTTTCATTAAAGTCAATGCTAATTTGATACTCCCATTTTTTAATAATTGTTTTATAGAAACAATTAAACCTTTTGTGCTCCTCCTAGGCCTAAACTTATGTTGTTACTTCACTAATTCTTTCTCAATTTGCAATTTCTTCGCTTGGGCTTTGTTAAGTACAATTTTAGCCCATTTCCTAACATTACACCTTTTACATTGATTTCTAATCCTTTTTCTAAAACAGAGTAACTATTTTCCCAGACCCCTATTTTTTTCTTTGCTCATTAGAACACTAAAATAATTTTAAATAACCCAATTTTTTTCATGATATTACTAACAGAAAGCTTCTCCTTATCATGAACCTTTTTATCACTTCCTGTGCCTTGTTATCACAAAATGCTCTTTATCAGACAGAAAGATCACCTGGTGTCTCATATGGTACCATCCTTTTTTACAAAACATCTTTCATACAAAACACAATTTTATCACATCGTTTTCATTTTTGTTTATATATATATATATATAATTTTAATTCATAAATTTTGCATATTTTGACAGTTCAAGTAACAATTCTTATTTCATGTTGACCAGCAGCTTTTTAACTTGAAAACGGTTTGGATTAAATTGGAAAATAATAAAAGTTAAAATTGATTTAAAATTTCCCAATATAGTCAATAAATTATATTGTACATAATAATACATCAAATAAACATTAATAATCTTTTATTAGTTTTAGTATATATTACCAGACAAATACTCCATTTTTCTATTCTGCAATTAATTAAAATTACGCTTAGCAAAAATATCTAAAAACTAAATATAAATTATGATTTCTATCTTTATGCAATCTTCAAATCAACTCAAATCTTTAATTCCCTATGATGCACTAAATTGGGAAAAAAACTGCTACATCACACACCCTTATCAAAGTCTATTTCTTAATATTATTAGCTTTTTTTAAATTCCAATTTAATGTGTAGTTTCTTATTAGTCAGCTATTTATTTTCTAAACATCTCTTCAGTAGAATATAACATTAACTTTAATTGTGTTATTGACAGTTCTATTGTTTATTATTACAAAGATTAAAATATTTCCTATTAGCATTGAACTGTTTTCTTTTCATAGAAGCCATAGTAAGTTTTCTATTTTCCAACATCTATTGTTCTATGCACAATTGGCTAGATAAGAGTTTTTATCATAAACTTGTATTGGTTGTTAACTTGATTTTAGACGCTTTTCTTCATTTCCCTACTGTTAGACAGTCTGATACTACTCCTGGAGCAGGGAATGAATGTAGTTCTCAAAACTGATTCGATTGATGAACAGTATTATGAATATCACGAGGAGGTATTATAAAAAAAAGTTATTAAACATACATTAATTTTATTTCTATCAAAAATAAATGGAAAAACCGTTGAAATTTTCTTTTTTTAAAGATATTAAAATAGCATTAAGTATGAAGAAATAGTATATTTCTCAAAAGGTACTTAACATTTGTTTCATTATATGTTTAAAATCTTAAATTACTTATTGTTTTGCAATATTTTATAGCTAACACCCTTCGTTACAGGTTGGTTCTCTATGGTTGCCTAACCTCCGTGATACTTTCTAAACCGTAACATCAATATAAAAGCTCTACATCCTAACATTTTTCTAGAAAACAAAGTTTCATAATCTACAAAACGCTATAAGTCTACTTTAAGGGGATGCAAAGATTTGAAATTGTGTCAGAGTTAGTATAAATGACCTTAAACATTTAACGATGAAAACCAAAAGCCATTTGAGTCATATTTATGTTTTTTTTGTATCAACTGTTTTAAAAATGAATAATGAATTAAAATAAATGCCAATGTTACTTTTATGAAAAGAAAAAAAGGAAACATTGAAGGGCTTTTTCTACTCTTTAAGTATGGAATTTTGAGAAATCCTTTCTTAGTGAGTGTCCATCCAAACTCACTGATGATCCAAAAGCTAACTTCTCTCCACATTTCATCAAAATCTGTTCAGTGGTTCCGAAGATTTTCTGATGAGTGGAGTACATTGTTTTTGTTTTTTAATAAAGTCATTGATTAGATGATTATAAGGTAAATTAAATTGTACCAGTAAACTGGCACAAACTTTCTCCCTCTCCGAAACACATGTACAAGTATAGAAAAAGATAATCTTCAAAAACATGTTCAACTAATCACATAGCCAGATTTGATGTAAACAACCTTCAACAAGTTGAGTTGTGGCTTCCCGCCTTCAGCCTCCAGCACCAACTTAGTGGGGTGGTAACTAAGATTTTAATTTTAATCTGCATATTTTCTGAAAATTAAATCAAAATCGTTCGAATAAAGCTTAAAAAAGTAGCATTTTTAAAAACTGTTTTGACCGTAAAAAGATCTTATAACCCAAAAACTATTATAACTATTATTATAAAGTTAGGACACGTTTTTAATAAAATATTTTAAATTGTAATTCACATCTTTCCTGAAAATTTAATCAAAATCATTAGAGCAGTTTTTGAGAAAACTCCATTTTTGTATGTTTTCTGCCCATAAAAATAAAAAAAATAAAATTTAAAAAAAGTGAAAAACAAGTTTGGAGATATTGGCTACATTCAACTACATATTAAATGTCATAAAAATCAAACCATTCATTTGGTCTCCAGCAAAGTAAACAAACACACATATGGACACATCAAAATTTTTTTAAACCACTTTTTTTTAGATCAGGGAAATCCTAAAATTGATTTACGATTTTTTTTGGACGATCAGAATAGTTTCTCTCTGGTAACGCAAATGGAAGAAATTAATATGATAACATTATTCCATATAATAATAAAATAAGAATAATCATTGATAAGTTGTCAATTTCAAAAACTTAGGCTATTGAATTGGCTTAAGAATTGAAATAAAGTAACATAATTTATTTAGAGATATTATGATCTGTACAAGTTACCTTGCGGGACATTTGGTGGTGGAAACACTGAGGGTTCGGGCTTTAGGATATTAGGATTTTCAAAATCCACTGCAACTTTCTTAATAACCCACTCTTTGAAGTGAGGCAACTCCCCTTCACCAAGTGGATATCTGAAATAATTTGTAATTTTCTGATAATCTTCAGCCTGTATCAAGTGATCAGCTAATAAGATTGGTAATCCTGAGTTAATTATAAAATGTTCAAACTTCATATGCATATATTCTAAATCTTAATCTTACAAAGGTTTATTATGTAAATTTGACAAAATAAATACTTTCAAAAAATTATTAGTAGGGCAGCATTTAATTTATTTACATTTCTACCCAATTTTTTGCTATCCGTTTATTTATTTGATTTGTGATCTTAATCAACATACTTTTTTAACATCTTTTTTAATGATATTTTTCTTTAAATGTAATTGCAACGTCAACAAAAATTGAAATAGATAAAATACAATAACTACACTCTTACTGAACTGTACACACTTCTTTTCTGTTAATTTTGTAGTGACTAAATATATTAACTGTTATGTATATTCTACTCTGAAGCCTTTAAACATTTATTAACTCCACATTCAATATAGATTTAGAATAATTTCTGTGGTAAATAACATATTGCTCAAGCTCAATGGAAAAACAATTTGTGACTTCTACCTGTGCAGAGTATTAGTAGGGCTCAGTGATACTTTATAAATATGAAGACAATTTTGAGTGTTCTAAAAATACCTGGTATGGCATGTAAAAAATAACAAACTGTATTCATTCTATTCTGATGGAAATTCAAATAAAGTTCACTGTGCTCTTATTTTTCGTACTGAAAATAAACGTTATTTGTTTATTTAGTTTTAAGAAAAAAATAACTAAATCAAAAATGCAATTTATGTTCATAAACTTACCTAGAACCAGTGAACTCAATCTCCTTCTTTTCATTCAAACGAAACATTGAATCCTTGTAACCCCAACCATTCCATTTCAAAATGTCTGTCCTAAAATAGAAACTTTGTTGAAACACTTTGAAGATTAAGAAAGGAATCTAAAACATTAATTTATCAATATACAGGGTGATAAACTCAAGGTGGGCATAATTGATTTTAACAGTATTGATCTAAAAAAGTATTGATTTTACAACAAACTTTAAATAGGGGACTTACCCTCACTTTTTATGCTCATTAAATTTAGGTAAGTAAAATTTTTTAATTCAGTCGCCATTTTCAAATATGGCGGTCAACTTTCAAATTTCTTATAGAAACCCCTATTTTTATGATTATCTTAGGTTTTAATAGTGATTTTAAAAATGTTGTATTCTTGGTATTATTTTTATATACTTAACCATTTCGCCGTAAAGAGCGCTGAAAGTTTCAAAATCCTTATTTCAACAATTTATTAACCCTAGAAAGCTAAACAGTCGTAAATATTACAAGGGCGTTTTTTGTTTGCCTAGTTTCTTCCCCTTGACCTTGGACAATGGACTCGTCCATCCAGTTGCATTTCTCCCTCCTCCACCACTGTCAGTTGGTATTCGGCTCGCTTCCTTACTGTTTGCCATTTTCGCTCCACGGCTTGCCGCACGTAAATTTTATGACAGTTTAGCTTCAACGTGTGGCTTTTTCAGTAACTTCTTTATTTTACATTTGTGTATTATTAGTTTATAAATTGTAATTTTTTGTTCTTTTGAGTAGTATTAGTTGCAAATAAGATCCAAAAATGAGTCGGAAGTGAACTGAAAGTGAAATAGATAAATACTTATTAGGCAATGAAAGTGAATGTGAAAATGGTTCTGGTTTGGATGTTGAAGTGGATCATCTGGAATATTGTGGCATAAACAGTGATGACAACGATGCTGACCCAGATTACGGCCCTGATGACGACCTAGATTTGTCTGATGTGAATGAGGAAGAACTGCTCCCACCAGTTAGGAAGAAGAAGAAGAATAATACCGGTAAGCCCTCTGTTGTTCAGTTGCATGCAGACACACAACTGTCTACTAGTGGTACATCTACCCCGCAGCCTGATGCATCAGATGTTGCTGCAACCCTACCAGTACGTACGGACCCTATCCAGCAAAATGACATGCCCAGGGAAGAACCCCCACTGCTTACTGATCCACACTTAGTGGTTTGTAGTAAAGTTAGTCTCCGAGGGCAAATGGGCATTGTTGGACAAACAAGTCAACAACTGCTGGAAATAGAGCCTCTGCAGCTAGAAATGTCATTAATATAGCACCTGGCTGCACTGATGTTTCAAAAATCAAACTAATACCAGTAAAAATTTTCAAATTGTTTTTTACTGATGAAATAAAAAATTCAATTGTTCACTTCACAAACGTAAAAATGCAAGAAAAGAGCGCTAACTATAAATCCCAAACTAAAACCGTTAGTGAAATGAGTAACACTGAATTTGATGCTCTCTTAGGGCTATTAATTCTTTCTGCCACCCAAAAGGACAACCACTTGCCATCAAATGAACTGTTCAACCCAGAGATCAGTGGTAGTAGGTACCACGCAACCATGAGCTGCGATCGCTTTGATTATTTATTGGAGTGCTTGCGGTTTGATGACAGTAACACTCGATATGACCGAACACAAGATGACAACTTTGCTCCTATAAGGGAAGTTTGGGACTTGTTTATCGCTGCGTGCCAAAGTTCATACAAACCTGACTCTTTTCTTACAATAGATGAGCAGTTGCTCACATTCCGAGGGTGATGTAATTTTCGGGTCTACATTCCGAACAAACTCGATAAATATGGGCTAAAGATTGTTCTTATGTGACAATGCTTCAAAATATATGATTGATGCTATTCCTTATACAGCCAAAACTTTGAACACAGAAGGTTTACCTCAAGCAGAGTTTTTTTGTAAAAAAGCTGACGACAACTTACCATGGATCCAATTGCAACATAACTGTCGACAATTGGTTCACTGTACCATTGGCAACCTCACTCTTGTAAGAACCTTACAAACTTATGATTGTACACACTAAAAAAAACAAACATGAAATCCCTGCAGAAATGAAAGAACCTAAGGGCAGGGCCATTGGAACAAGCATGTTTTGTTTTGACAGACCAAAAACTATGGTGTCATATAAGGTTAAAAATTCATAAGTGGTTTTGCTCCTGTCTACTAGCCACGAAAAGTCTACCATCTCTAAAATGTCCAAGAAACCTCAAATAATCGAAACCTACAATGCGACAAAAGGGGCTGTGGATACCCTAGACCAAATGTGCCACCAAATGTTGTGCAGCCGCAAGACTAAAAGATGGCCTTTGTATGTGTTCTATGGCATGATAAATATTGTTCTTGTCAATGCATACGTCATTTTGTC
Source organism: Stictocephala bisonia (assembly GCA_035578905.1). Lineage (NCBI taxonomy): Eukaryota > Metazoa > Arthropoda > Insecta > Hemiptera > Membracidae > Stictocephala > Stictocephala bisonia. The sequence continues at coordinate 21,556 of JAQJVL010004437.1, forward strand.
ACTAATGTTTTGAAAATGGACCAGAAACCGATGCCAAGAAGGGAATTCGCCATGCAAATACATAAGAGCCTGTGCGAACCATGGCTTCAACAGCGGTTAGAGTACCCAACTTTGACTCGCCAACTCCAGCAATCTATTGCTCATATCTTGAAGGTTCCGGTGCCGGGCAGACCATAATACCTTCCTGAAAACCTCCCTAGGATCATTTGTGGGATTTGCCCGGCAGCAAAGAGAAGAATGACAACTGTCTACTACTGCCGGGGCAACAAGGCCATCTATGCTGAGCATCGCGGGAAGTGCTGTGTGAACTGCGCTGAGGACTTGTAAATATGTAAATATCACTCAAACATGATTTTAGTATTAGGTTTTCACAATTGTATTCATTAAAGTTCAGTTTTGTACCTGCAAGTGTTTTAATTTAATTATTTTTAAACCCGTCGTAAATTTTACGATAGTTGAATGATGAAATTTTTGAATAGTTTAGCTTTCTAGGGTTAAAGAGGTGTGTTCTGCCATTTATAAAAATAAAGCTTGACTTATAACGCAATATTGTTATTCAATTTAATGTTAAAAAGCTCTTCAATTTATATTTTATACAAAAAATATTACAATCACGTAGTTAAAATTTTAAAATTTGGACGCCATTTACCAATTAGCGGGCAACTTTGAAATGACATAGTATCTCCTATTTTTTATGATCGATTTATGTTTAACTAGTGATTCTAAGACCTTTTTATTCTTGGTATTATTTTAATATACTTAACTATTTTTTCGCTAGGAGCGCTGAAAGTTTTAGGAATACTTAGGTTAGGTTAGGTTGGGTTAGAGTTTAACAGGTTCCTAGCGTTGTAACCAGTTTTAGGAATACTTAATTTAACAGCGCTCCTAGCAGTGAAACGGTTATGTATATAAAAATAATTTCAAGAATAAAAAAGTCTTAGAATCACTAGTTAAAGCTAAATCCATCATAAAAAATAGGAGTTACTATAAGTCATTTCCCACTAATTGGAAAATTACGACTGAACTACGTGAATTTAATATTTTTGTATAAAACATGTATTTGTGAAACTGCAAGAGCTTTTCAACATTCAATTGAATAAAAATAATGCATTATAAGTCAAGCTTTATTTTTGTAAATGGCAGAACACGCCTCTTTAATAAATTGTTGAAATAAGGATTTCTGAAACTTTAGGCGCTCCTAGCGGCAAAACGGTTAAAAGTATATTTTAATGAGCATAAAAAATTAGGGTAAGTTCCCATTTAAAGTTTGCTGTAAAATCAATACTTTTTGAGATACCAATTGTGACCATCTTGAGTTGATCACCTCATAGGTGATAATTATTTAAACAAATGATTGGAACAACAGGACTGGAGCAATATCTGAAAGAATCTGTAAAACAAGAACTAGGGGAGCTTCAGAAATTATTTATTTCAGGATATACACCGCGGCTATAAAAATACCAAGCTCCAGTCAAACAAACTAAATCCATCATGTACTTACCAGCAAAAGACTTGCAGTGCCTGTAGTGTATAGATGATCAATGAGATTAGTCGTTGCTTGTACTATCATCGCAGATAAGTGCACTGTTCATGATTCGCTATGAAAGTATTTTCTCTGCAATATCTCGAGAAATTGACGTAGACCAATAGTCTTCAAATTTGTATTCAGTGTAAAACACAATTTATAGGAAAAACTAAATAAAAAGGAGACAACAAAATTAAAACTTGTTTTGAGTTGATTTCCCAATTTTGTTATTACAAAGTTTCTACGGAATGTGTATGATAATGGTAACCTTGTAAACGAAAGGCCTTAAGAAATGAAATAATTAAATTTACTTAAGTTTTAGAGACCTTTATTAAACTTAAAATAAAATTAATGACATTTAAAATGAGTAATTTATGATAAAATCTAACATCAGTAACAATGTTTACTATACTGAGAACAAATTGTAAGGGAAAATTCATAAAATTGTCCCAATAATTTCACCCAGTAAAAACTTGTTAGAAGCGTCTATAAATTACGAAGTGGTTCTGACCCACCCGCCCATACACATGCAGTAGTATTGACCCGCCTACTCACCTGCACATACTCCCTCCCACCCATACACTTACATGACTAGACAGTGCATAATTACCAAATAATTTAAATCATTATTCACATATGAGCTTAATTTAACATCAAGAAGTTTGGTCAACACTGTTTAGGAAAACCAAACCTTTCTTTGTGCTCATATTAGTTTCATTCTTTCAGAATGAGCTTCCTCCCTCCTTCCACTATACCAGGTTGTTCCGCTTACCTTTCTACACTGTCACAGTAACTTTCCGATCAAAAATAATAATAAAAAATTATTGTTATTTTTTTATTCTGAACAAGAAAATATATACGTAACACTATATATGTTGGATAGTTTTATATTATTTATGCATTTTTTTTTTTTAACCCCTTGCATGAAGGCCAAAAATGGTCTGCCATTAAGTGATTTCAACGTGCCACTAGGAGGGTTAACTTACATTATAATTTGATTTATAAGCAAATTTCGCAAATGCAAGTGCTGATTTCCAGAGCAGACTTTGCAAAGACAGCATATGTTGTTTTTATCTTAGAAACAAGAGGTTTTAGTTCAATAAAAATGAAAAGAACCTTCCTGATTGGCTCTAACAATTCTTCAATATATGGGAACATACATTATTTTCAGTACTTTTCTATACATAGAGACAATGCAAGCGCAGCTCAAAGGGGCAATACTGTAAAGAACTAAGAGATCAGTCACATGGTGAAAGAGCGCAACAGTAGTGAGACTGCCCTCCTTTCCACTCGTAGTATTATTCTCCTCACGCGCAGGCCAAGTGCTACTATAAGCCTCGCGAGCTATACACAAGAATTTAAAATTTCCGTTAAAAATGGGAAAAACTTGCCAGACCTCTGACACAAAATATAGGGTAATTAATGCTTCTTCATCTGTCTAACATTAAATTACTCAACAGAAATCAAGAACAAATTACAATTTGAGTGTTTCCATATTTTATTTGTTTTAAGTTTTTTATTTGTTTGGGGTCACTATCTAAAAATTGGTGCTACAAATTCCAATGTTTTTAATAAAATTCTTAATCTATGTATACTTGTACCAGATAACTTTATTCAATGTATAACAATAGAAGTAAACAAAAATATATGTTTACTTAATTAGTAACATTTAAATTACACTATTTTAATTTGAATTTTGATTTTTTTTTTTTTTATTTGTTCTATTTGTTTGTTATATTGCATATTATATTCCAATATAAACACAAAAATATCAAAATAAAAGCACAAAATGCATAGATATTTACAATATAAGTAGCCTACAAATGCACAAATATCATGCTCAAAGATTCTTTTGTGAATCCCTCTGGTCTGAGGAAGGTGTGCGTAGTTCGCTGAAATCGATCACCATAATATTTGTGCATTTTCTACTTATGTTCTGCATATTTGTGAATTTTGTGCTTGTATTTTGATATATTTGTTATATTTTTTACTTGCATTGTAGTATATTTGTGCAATTTGCGCTTATATTGAAATATATTTGTGTACCCTTGTACTGTATATATACCTACCAACATGAACTGGGAAACACAGAACGGTAGCTTACGAACGATTGGCCGCACAGGCAGGTGTTCAATTTGTCAACAAGCTGCCAATTCAATCAAATGTGCTCCTACGCTGAAGGCGTTCAAATCTCGTCTGAAGCAAGTGTTTATTGCAGAGGCATTCTACAGTTCGGACGAGTTTTTGGCACATAACTGGGAGATCTAGTAAAATTGCGAGAGTAGGCTGGCTGAGTGGGAAACATTTTTTTCTTTTTTTGAAAGAATGGGTGTGTGAATGCATGCTTATTGTATGTATGAATGTGGATCTGGATGTAAGCGTGGATGAATAATTTTAGCTTAGTTTAAATATTTCATAGTAATGACGATTGCGATGCATTATACAAATGTAAAAATACGCAATAAAACATTTATTTATTTATATTTATTTATTTATTTATGTACTATGCTAATTAAAAAACAAATATATTTATAGTAAAATTGTAAAAACACAAACAATTGCATTATCATGAAAATATCGAGGACCAATTTATAACATTGTGTGCCCCTTATGAAAAAAAGACTGCCCATAATGAGTATATAATGATGCAAAATCTACATACAAAAGTACTTAATATAAAAGATTACATGGTTAATCTAACGCTTAACAAATTAAAATTTGCAGATTTACTTCCTTCCAATCCTTGCAGCACAATAATTCATAAAATAGTACAGAAAAATAAATACGCATCAAACTGACATCAGAGAGAGATCTACACAGGAGCATGGGTTCATCGCAATATTTACTAATTAGGAGATGTAAATACAACCATGCCATGAAACCGGAGAATAGATAAGGATTTACTACCCAGCCAGTCAAGAATTACAACGTGCATTATACAATACTATAACGCATTATGACTAACTAATACATTGTTAGTCATACAGCTATGCAATAACTGCTCAATAGAAATAGCCTGCTCCCGAAAACGAACAAAACATTCTAATTGCTGCTTATATTAAAAGTAAATTTATGCAGATTAACCCTAGGTGGGCATGGGCAATACCTCAATCTCTAAATGGCCATGGGTTTCTGATCGGGTTTACAAGCTGTCACATTCATTCATAAAACATAGTAATTTTATTTAATACCTGGGGGTTATGGCAAGTCTGCATGCATTAATGAGTACAAGTTAGGTATTTATTCAATTACCTCTTCCTGGGAATCACACTTGTGACATCTTGTGGAGATCTATTGCCTTGGCATGTACCAGTAGCAGAAGTTTCATTCAGAATTGGATGTTTGTTTCCTGATATGTGCCTGGCTATTATCTTTAACCTATCCTGTGAAGTATGAGACATTTTTTAAGTGTAGTCCCCAGAATTCCAATAAACTTTATGCGTTTTTCAAAATCACTTTACTTACACTGAACCGATAAGAAATTGATAGACGGCCGTTTAATCAGAAAAACTAGAAATGTTCACTGATAGTGATAAGTTTGCACGCCTCTAAACTGTTAGAAAAATAAAAGAAATGGGTTAGTATTATACGTGTGTAAATTTGATTTTAAAACGAACAGTTATCCCCGCGAATTTTACTTACAAATCCAAAGCAGCCACATATCCTAAATTCTAGCTTGTCAAAAACAAAAACACCGCCAATCTCTAAGCCTCACAGTACTGTCGATGATGTCAGTCAGTAGTAGTCGAAAGCAAAGATACAAATACTATTTTTAGTAATTTTTACAAAACAATACCATCCCTATGTTAAACGAAAAAATCCAAAACAGCTGATCAGGTCCATAGAAGTGTAATGCAACAGAAAACTAGTGAATTAATAATATATGTATTGTTCAAATCTATTCTTATAATAATTCAGTTTTGAAAATCTTCGACCAACTAAATCTAGAGTTCCACTGGACCGATTTTGATAGTTAATGTGTTGTTGGAAAGATTCCGACATGTAGATTTGCCAAAAAATATGAAAGTTTGATGTTTTTTTTGTATTTATGGTGAAAAAGTCAAAAAACCTGTTCTCCATAAGAAATACATTGAAAACGGGTTTTCACAAATTTTTTATTTTAAGTTAATTTGTAGCTGCCTTTTTTGAGGTTTTTCAAGAAATGCTTAGTAGCCATTTGTAGGAAATTTAATTCTCTTTCAGAAAATCACCTTCCACTTTAGTCGATTTCCTCACCGTTTAAAAGTTATTTGCAAAAAACCAAAGCTACCACACATTTTTTGCGTTGAAAAAATACTGAGTTAGATATATTTTAGTTAAACTTTGTACAACTAAATCTAGAGTTCCACTGGACTGATTTTAATAATTAATGTGTTGTTGGAAAGCTTTAGACATGTAGATTTGCCAAAAAATATGGAAGGTTGATGTTTGTTAGTATTTATGGTGAAAAAGTGAAAAAAACATGTTCTTCGTAAGAAATACATAACATTGAAAAGGGGTAGGTTTGCCAGTATTCTGTTTCTAATCATATGGTACACGTGTTATTAATTTAACAGCTGATTATTAATTTAACAGCTGATTGTTGCTTTGTTGAATCCAAGAATTCTCATAGTTTTGTTGTTTACATTTGGGATTTGTGTTTAAAGTGTGTCCCTTAGGTTATGTGTGTGTTTCTTAAGTTGTGTATTTAAGTGGTGAGTGGTTTTTACAGCCAAAATTTGTTATTTGAAAATTACTGTGAACCTTAAATTAAATACTTAGGAGTATATATTTTTATATATTGGTCTGAAAATGCATAACTTTTTGGTTCATTATATAGTTGGTGATGGAAACTGTTTGTTTAGGAGTATCTCATTTTTACGTTATACATCTCAATCTAGATACAGTGAAATACGATCCAAAGTAGTTGATGAAGTTGTAAATCATTGGGACTTCTATTGCCCTTTTATAGTAGGGGATAAGACATATAGACTAACGGTACAAAACGCAACAGATTACAGAGATCTAATGACTAAAGATGGGGAATACGCCGGTAACGTTGAAATTGAAGCTGCAGCAAGACTTCTTAACTGTCAATTCAAAATATTTGCTGAGGACAAGGATTCTTATGTAACAGTTGGTGAAGGCACAACAGTATACAAACTACTATTCTCAGGTAATTTGGATGCTGGGCATTACGATGTTTTAATTGATAATCAAGATTCTGATAATCAGGATGATGTAACCTTACAAAAACCCAAATGTGGCCGTCCATCAACTAATAGAAAAAGAACAACATTTTCTGGCAGACATGAAACATCTCACAAACACAAATCAATGAAACCAAATTCTATGAATAGTGATTTGCTCCAGTTGAAAAACAAGTGTTTTCCCCTTAACTACAAGGATGGAGATACACAAAATTATTATGGATCAAAACAAGATAGAGTGACTCATTCTCCAATTAAAAAGGACGCAACTTCCTCAACCCACAAACGTGGCCGTGCAACAAAGAATAGAAAAAGAAAATCATTATCTGGCAGACGTGAACCGACTTCTCATAAAAAACAATTAATACAGGTAAAACTTCAACACAAGGATGTAGATACACAAAATGATAATGAATGTAAACAAGATAGTGTGGCCCATTCTCCAATTAAAAAGGACGCAGCTTCCTCAACCCACAAACGTGGTTGTCCAACAAAAAATAAGAAAAGAAAAGCATTATCTGGCAAATGTGAATCGACATTTCATAAAAAACAATTAACACAGGTAACACTTAACCACAAGGATGGAGATACACAAAATGATTATGGATCAAAACAAGATAGAGTGACTCATTCTCCAATTAAAAAGGACGCAACTTCCTCAACCCACAAACGTGGCTGTCCAACAAAGAATAGGAAAAGAAAATCACATCTGGCAGACGTGAATCGACTTCTCATAAAAAACAATTAACACAGGTAAAACTTCAACACAAGGATGTAGATACACAAAATGATAATGAATGTAAACAAGATAGTGTGGCCCATTCTCTAATTAAAAAGGACGCAGCTTCCTCCACCCACAAACGTGGTTGTCCAACAAAGAATAAGAAAAGAAAAGCATTATCTGGCAAATGTGAATCGACATTTCATAAAAAACAATTAACACAGGTAACACTTAACCACAAGGATGGAAATACACAAAATGATAATAACTCAAAACAAGATAGTGTGACCCATTCTCCAATTAAAAAGGACGCAACTTCTGCAACCCACAAACGTGGCCGTCCAACAAAGAATAGGAAAAGAAAATCATTAACTGGCAGACGTGAATCAAAAGACCAACGCAAGGTAAAGGGGAAAAAGGATAGTGATGTAAATAATATTTTACAACCCATCACTTCAGTGCCTGATACCTTAAAAGTTGTAAACAATGAAAACGAAATAAAATTACACTCATGTGGCAGTCTTAGTGAGGTTTGTGAATTTTGTGGTGCTAAACACTTTGTCGGAGAGCGGCCTTCTGATAAAATGTTTTCTAAATGCTGCTCAAAAGGAAAAGTTATATTAGAACAGATTCAAAATGCCTTATTAATTGAACAGCTAATGACTAATAATCATAATTATTCCGATAACTTTATGGACAATATTCGTTCTATTAACAGCTCGCTGTCTTTTGCTTCTATGGGAGCGCAAATAGTTCCTCCTGCAAGTTATGGACCTTATTGTTTTAGAATTAATGGCACTATTTATCATCGTGCTGGTACATTACATCCTGAAAATGGAGAACAGCGTAAATATGCTCAGCTGTATATACTTGATCCTGATGAGGCTACAGCTCAAAGAATGAAAATCAAAGAAAACTCTGGATGCAATGAACATTTAATACAAATATTAGGCTCATTCATGTCAAAGTATAATCCATTTGCAGAAGCATGCAAAATGATGTATGAAGTGGAGCAAGAATGCATGCAGGACACATTAATGAATAACGCTGTTTCATCTGATGTGACGATGGCAATTATTCGACCGAAAATATGATGAAAGAAGATATAACTCTGCAAGATGTAATGAGGTTGCTGTTATTTTCGAGAATACGGATGGTGAACCACCTCTGCACCGTGATTTACTGATTCATTGTCGTGCTAACAACACAACCAATAAGAGAAGGAATCAGAGAATTAGCATTTTGGACCCAAATTTGGAACCAATGGTATATCCAATGTTCTTCCCATACGGCGATCAAAGTTGGGGAATAAATATTCCACTGAATGATAAGCCATCATGTCTCCAAAATATTAAAAATAAAGCTTTAAATCCAAGAAAAAGAGTCACTCAGATGCAATATTATCAATATCGACTTTCTGTACGTGATGAATTTAATCCTTTATTGTGTGGAGGAAAACTCACACAACAATATATTGTTGATGCCTACACCAAAATTGAGGCAAACAGATTAAATTTCATTCGACAGAATCAATCTCAACTAGGAATTGAACAGTAGAAAGGTTTAATGGACCATATTCGTTTGTCAGAAGACAATGAATTGTTTCCCCCTGGAAAGCCATTCATTTTGCCATCAACATTTCAAGGAAGTCCACGAAATATGATGCAAAACTACCAAGACGCTATGTCAATAGTGAGGAACTATGGTAAACCTGATCTTTTTATTACAATAACCTGTAATCCAAAATGGGAAGAAATTACTCAAAATTTAAATGGACAGTCCGTTGAAAATCGTCCAGATTTAGTTTATAGAGTTTTTCAATTAAAGCTAACAGAACGTATGGATGATATAAACAAAAAACATATTTTTGGCATCCCAGTAGGCAACATACATGTAATTGAGTTTCAAAAAAGGTGACTACCCCATGCTCACATCCTACTGATATTAAAAGAACAAGATACTCCAAAATTACCAGAACATATAGACCAAATTGTATCGGCTGAGTTGCCAGATAAAGACAAATTTCCTACTTTACACGCAGCTGTTACAAAACATATGATTCATGGACCCTGTGGTGAGTGTAATTTAAACTCACCGTGTATGAAGGAAAATAAGTGTACTAAAAACTATCCTAAATCCTTTCAAAATGAAACTTTAGCTAACAAAGATGGATACCCTCAATACCGCCGAAGAAATAATGGTAATGATTTGTCCGTGAGAAATAAAGTAATTGACAATGCATGGGTGGTTCCTTATAATCCATATCTTTTGTTAAAATACAACTGCCATATCAATGTGGAAGTTTGCGCTACAGTCAAAAGTGTTAAATATCTTTTTAAATATGTGTATAAAGGGCATGATTGTGCAAATGTACAAATCACAGAAAGAAACAAAAATTTTAACGAAATACAGAAGCACTTAGATAGTAGATATGTAAGTGCACCAGAAGCCATGTGGCGAATACTTGAAAATGACATGCACAAACAGTCGCACACTATAATACGATTGCCTGTTCACCTTCCTGAACATCAAAGCATTGTCTTCCATCCAAATTCACTAAACAGAAATACAGACAATCTGTTACAAACTGCTGTGAAAGATACAATGTTGACAGCATGGTTTAAGTTAAACGCGGAAGATGAAAATGCTAGATTAATTTACTATAGCGATATACCTAAAAATTATGTTTTTAATAAAAAAAACAAGGAAATGGATTTGCAGACAGCAAGACAGACATAATATAATTGGTAGAATGTATTTTGTAAATCTGGGTTGTGATCCTGAAAGGTATTGTTTAAGACTTCTTCTGCTTCATGTACCTGGTGCTACATCTTATGATGATTTAAAAACGATTGATGGTACTAATTATGATACGTTTCATGAAGCGGCTGTGCAAAAAGGCTTGATAAAAAATGACGAAATTTGGGATAAAACTTTAGCTGAAGCTGTCAATTTTAGCATGCCTAAAAATTTAAGGGACTTATTCTCATATATTCTAATATTTGCTTCCCCATCTAATGCTAAGGAATTATTTGAAAAATACCTATCTCATCTTTGGGAAGACTTTGCAAACAGCCACAAAATAGGCCATACAGATAACTGTGAACGTTGTAAAAATTTGACTCTAATAGAAATTAACAACACCTTAGAAGCAAGTCATAGCTCTTGCCTTAAATACAATCTCCCGATGCCAGTAAATGATATCCTACCAATCAACCATACTGATATCTATGATCATGAGCTAGAGAAAGAAAAAAGCAAAGAAATGATAAATAGTTTGAATACCGAGCAAAGACAGTGTTATGACAATATAATTGCATTAATAAACAATGAAGTCCCAGAAACATGTTTTTTTCTGGATGGGCCAGGAGGCACAGGAAAAACTTATTTGTATAAGACTATTCTGTGTACAGTGCGTGGAGGAAAAAATATTGCATTACCTATTGCGTCTACTGGCATTGCTGCAAACTTATTGGAAGGAGGTAAAACATATTTAACCAATTCAAGTTGGTACCCCCTTTAAACGAAACATCCGTTTCAAATATAAGATTGAATTCTCTCGAGGCCACCATCATTAGATCAGCCAAAATCATAATTTGGGATGAAGCAAATATGGCACCAGGAATTGCTTTGACTGCCATTGACAGAGTGCTAAAGGAAATAATGAACAACCAGAATTCTTTCGGTGGAAAAGTTATGTTACTAGGTGGGGATTTCAGGCAAACTCTTCCAGTTGTCAGACATGGTAACGGAACTAAAATAATAGAAGCAAGTATAAAATTTCACCCACTGTGGGAATGCTTTAAGATCCTACGATTGAGTAAAAATGTACGATCAGTGGATGATTTATTTAGCAAGTGGCTAATTAGCGTAGGAAATGGTCTGACTGATAGAACATATGATTTACCAGAAGAACTAATAGAAATACCACCAAAAATTTTAAGTCACGGTAACATAGCCAGAGATACATTTGGGGATAAGTTGGACATTGCACACTCTCATGAATTCGCCCAAAAGGCTATTTTATGTTCAAAAAACACAGATGTGGATTATCTAAATAAAACTGTTCACAACTTACTGGAAGCAAAACCAGAAACATACTTAACCTCCTCAGTGGTTTTTTAACAATTTTTTTCACCTATGTTAAGGTCCATTGTACAGTATAGTGTACATGTAATTTCAGTAGTTAAAATTAAATAAATAAGGTATGCTGGTGTTGGTGAAGGCATTTGTACAGAATACTGCACATTGAGTTTTGTATTGGATAGTGCTGCCACCTGTTGTGGCCACAGCAAAACATCTCAACCAATCATATTCTCAGCCCATCTAATGCAGTCTGTTTCCATGTCAACAACATGTACTTTTCAAATGAAATTTTATAATAATTCAGAGTGAATTAAGGTTAGTTAAGTGCATATTTTGTTTGTTCAATGTATGTATTTGGGTTTAAATAGTTCACATCGTACGTTTTTACCATATATTTTATTTGGCATTGATTTGAAAAGTGATGTACAGTATAATGTACAATTGCCTTTAGTGAGAGTTTTAGTTTTAGTTGTTTAGTGTATTAGTTTTAGGTTATGTGTGTTCTAACAAACACCCACAGAAATGTCTAAACATACTCTGAAAGCGTGTGATATCCTTGATTTGATTGAAAATGGGGATATTTCCGACATAGAAAATTTGTCAGACAGGGAAGAAGAGGTGGGTGAATTTGAACTGCCAGCAGATATTTTACACGTGGAAGATGGTGTCAATTTTGGTGATGATGTCATTTTTGAGGATAATTTGATGAATGATATTGAAGGTGATGGACAGTTTGATGAACAATTGGACAATATATTGGACATTGATCAAGCCATAACAACTGTTATAGCAAACAACCAGGAAGTGTTGCCAGAGCAAGAAATACAAAATGATGTTGTCCCTCCAGTTTTAGATAATGCTGATCAAAGAGTTATGTTATTCAACAATATTGTTACGAGTAAGAGAGAAATACAATGGAAAAATGAAATGTTTACTACAAGAGATCCCCCTGATTGGGACTTAGAGTTTTCAACAGAGTACACAATGCTACCATCTCCTTTGATATTTTTTCAAAAGTATGTACCAAAGAGCATACTTGAGACTGCTCGTGATTGCACAAATATGTATGCAATGCAAAATAATAAAACTAGTTTCAAAGATTGCACACTCTTGGAAATCGAAACAGCAATTGCGTTGCATATTGCGATGGGATCCCTAAATTTACCCCGTGTAAAAATGTACTAGGATTCGAGTCTAAACATCGGCTTGTTCAGAGATGCACAAATGCCTTTGAAAAGGCTTTTCTCAATTAGGAACAACTTACATTTTGTAAATAACTTGGAGAGGACCAATAACAATGACATATTTTTCAAAGTTCGCCCTTTACTTGATTGCATAGCAAGTAGATGTAGGCAAATTCAAGTAGAACGGTACATGTCTGTTGATGAACAGATTATTCCTTTTACTGGGAAAAATTTATCTGTGAAACAATATGTAAAAGGAAAACCATGCCCATGGGGTATAAAAAATTTCATTCTAGCAGGAAAAAGTGGGATGATGTATGATTTTGTATTATACCAGGGACAAAATACTGAGTTGGACAAGGATTATGTCAGAGACTTTGGATTGGGAGCGACAGTGGTTTTGAAACTGGTTGAAAATTTGAAACCTGGAAATGTATTGTTTTTCGACAATTATTTCTCTTCTTACGCCTTACTTCAAATTTTAAAGAGTAAGATGATTTTTGCAGCTTGTACTGCAAGATTGAATAGATTTAGTAAACCACCTTTAACTTCTGATAAAATAATGATGAAGGAAAAGAGGGGATTCAGTGAGGAAGTAGTGAGTGATGATGGGGATGTGGTGGTAACAAAATGGCTCGATAATAAAACAGTATCTCTTGCCTCAAACTATGTCGGTATAGGTGAGACTGACACGGTCAAAAGATGGGAGAAAAGGGATAAAGCGTATATACAAGTAACAAGACCACAAGTTGTCAATGAGTACAACTCTGCAATGGGCGGGGTGGACCTTTATAATCGATATATTGCACTATACAGAATCACAGTACGCTCAAAAAAGTGGACATTACGAGTAATTTTCCATGCTATCGATATGGCTGTAACGAATTCTTGGCTTGAATACAAGAGAACAGCTCAAATTCTCAAGGTCCCGAAGAAAGAACAGTTGGACTTACTTGCATTTAGGCTCCAGCTGGTAGAAGAAATTATAAGAGTAGGTAAACCAGTCACTAACAAAAAGAAGGGAAGGCTATCAAATGAAAAGGCAAATAACAATCCAGATGATAATATGCCTCAGACAAAGAGGTCAAGGTATGAACAACGTCCATTACAGAGTGTTCAAACAGACTCAGTAGATCACCTACCTACTCATGACGGAAAAACCGAACCTACTAGGTGTAAAAAGAGTACATGTGGTAAATATCGGTCCCATTTCTTTTGCCATAAATGCAAGGTGCATTTATGCATCAACCAGAAGAGAAATTGTTTTTATGAATTTCATACAAAGAAATAATTTGCTAATCCTTGTAAAAATAACTTGTTTTGAATAAATATTTCTATCTAAACCATGGCATTTATTATCAATACAATCCTAACATGATTATTTCATTGAGAGAATTTGTACACTATACCGTACAGTAAAAAAAGGGTATAAATAAATAAAATATTTTTTGTTACAGTTAATAACAGTCATAAGAAGAGTCAAATATTAAAGAAAATCATCATTGCAAAATTTTTAGCCCAAAGTTTAAAAATTTACTCTCTAGTATATAATTAGAATTTGTACAGTATACTGACCAAATCCACTGAAGAGGTTAAGTTCGGATTCTATTGAAGCGGATGATAGTTCCCATGCAGATACACATTACCCTATAGAATTTTTAAATCAGCTATCACCATCAGGAATGCCAATACATAAATTAAATTTAAAGATTGGAGCTGTTATAATGATACTAAGAAATCTTAACACAAAAAGAGGGTTATGTAATGGCACCCGATTAATTGTTAAAAAGTTAAAGCCTAATTTAATAATTGCAGAGGTTTTAACTGGATCTTCAGCAGGTGACATTGTGTTCATTCCAAGGATTGATTTAGCACAGACGGACACAGAATTGCCATTTGTTTTAAAAAGAAGACAATTTCCTATAAAATTAGCATTTGCCATGACGATTAATAAAGCACAAGGCCAGACTTTAAAGAAAGTTGGTGTCTACCTACCAGCACCAGTATTCAGCCATGGACAATTGTATGTTGCACTGTCTAGGGTAAAAAGTTTTGATGATATTAAAATAAAAATTATCCCCAACAAAGAACAAGGAAAATTGTTGAAAAACTCTAATAAAATATTTACAAAGAATTTTGTGTATAAAGAAATATTGTAAATAAATACGTTACCGTTATGTTTGATTTTTATTTTAATTTAAGTATCTAATCTAACGGAAAACAAATTTTTTTTAAGTACAATTTCAATATTGAAAATAATTATAAATAATTTTTTTTGATTTTACAGGAAATAGCTTACACGTACCATTTTACTAGAGACCGTTGTATTTGACCACAACGGGCTCTGTTTCTAGTAAACAAATAAATTGTTACTTCTTTGTACAATTAAATAGCATAAATACAATAAAGATATTTAAAAATACTCATATATAATAGTGTATAATTTACATATTATAATGTAAATGAATAAATTCAATATTCTTTTTCTTAATAAATAGATCTTTATCATTTTCTGTGTAAATTGAATATTCTTGAAGGTTTCAGGTCTTCAGAATTTAATTAGGGATATATTGGATTCAATTTTTTAATTTGTTCAGTACATTTTTCTATTGACTAGAGTTAGTCCCATCTCCAATCAAAAGTTGTAAATATTTTTCTTGAAACTGTGTAATGAGTACCGGTACGGTGCAAATGTTATACCCTAGATAATTTTAGATCCATTTTCCAAGGAGTGTGCCTGGATTGAATCAAAGGAGAAAAACTTCCTAACAACAGGTATAACATAAAGAGTACAAAAATCTATTTATTGTATATAAGCTTAATACTACTGAATCACTCACTGATCACTTTATCTCAAAAACTACCTAATCTCTGAGAATGAAATTTTGAAGGATGATTAGTCCTATTTTAAAGGTGTGCAATATGCAGGGACTTTGAAAAAAATCGTCATAGTTCCGAAGTAGCAGCCATTTTGGTGCGGGCACTTTTTAAATGTCAAAAACCGTGTTTTCCTATTTGGTCTGTAGCAGCTAAACGAATTGACCTATTGAAAAATTACTTTCATTTTCAGCAGCAGATTGGAGACGATTTACAATGTTTGCTTTATCTTGCCTACTTTACCTTTAGGTGGAGCTAATTATTTTTATTTTAGACACTCAAAGCGGCTACGGTAGTTTATGTACTCTGAAAGTATATCATACCGAATATTATTAGTTTTCTCGAAAAAAAACTCTTACATCTAATAGAAAAAACAGAATTTTTCAGGATAATAATGAAATCTGTAGAATTGCAGTAATCTTCAAATCGTAAGGAACGTGTAAACATGGTTAAAAAAACAATAATTCTGGCACAATTGCCCTACTTTGCACCCTCGTAAAAATAACCTTACTGATGTTGCTAGACTATAAAACTGTTATCTAAGAAAAAACTTATTTTAATCGAAAATTGTCAACACCTTTTTAATACAGCCATTGCCTAAATTGGACATGACGAAAATACGATATTCTACTGATTCAAACACATTTGACCTACGTTGCGCCCTTTAAAAGTAGACGTACTGATTTGTATATAATATAGAACATTGTTGTCTAGACATATGAGAACAAACTGAATTTCGAAACTATTTTGGATATGGTTTCGCCTGCGCATATGACAGCATGTCTCCTTAGCTAAATGTAGCAAAACAACCGATATTACATTGTTTCGGACACAACTGCCCTATTTTGCGCCCTCTAAAGTATATAATAAATATTTTAAACTTCACTTGCCAATTCACATGGATCTGCAAGCTTGTGCAAATAACTTTATTCAACGAGTGAAGTACGGCTGTTAGCCCAATTGGGGATTCGAACCTTGGACAACACACAGTAGGCCTATTTACTGAAAAATGTTTGAGGTATTTTCTAATAACTCTACCACTGCGATACTTTGCACCCTTCTAAGTAGAGTTAGAAGGTTTTTACGCTGTAACACTTTGCTATCTAGGGGAACAGTCTAATTTCAATCAGCAAATGTTAATATTAACTGGAATACACCAATAACATGATCATAAGGCATGGCCAAATCCTGTTAAATAAGTTTCATTAAAACTTGTTTCTTCTGAGTTTGAACACTATATTTCGATATTATTAGAAATCAGGAAATAAACATGCTGCAGGTTGAGCTCTTATACAGATATAGACGGGAATGGGTTTGAGGGAACCATGGGAGGGGGGATAAACAAGTATAGAAAACCACCCTGTAACAAAGCATGGCCAGTTGGCTAGTGTGATTTTAAAATGACATGTTGCTTGATCCCTGAATTGTTTCAATCATTCATTTAAGAAAGACATCCCTGCTTTTATTCCTTTGTATGTCATTGTTATATCCGTAAAGCTTCTCTAGACTATATTTGTAAACAGGACTTATTACAGGTTTGGGAACTTTAAGAATGGTTCTCCATTGTTATATCATGAAACTGAGGAAGTTTTAATATGACGTAGGTAATGCTTCTAAACCTGTGTCATTAATCCATAATAGTTGGAAGTATTAAGTAACGAACACATGCATAAAAACCAATAGGCTTATATAAACTGTGAAATAAACTAGATGGTATGATATTCCCATGGGAATGGAAGGGCTTAACTTAAAAACATGTGTAGTAGTGTTCTTAGATGTCTATGTTCAGTTAGTGTTAGTGTCCAGGGTTAGTGTTTGGAGGGAGCCGAGTGACACATGTAAAAAATGTAATTCAAACTAAAAATCAAACTCAAATATCTTTATTTGCATACTATGTCACCTGGGATAACATTGTCCCACTTTTTTGCGTTTTTTGAAGATATTATAATAAATACCGTGTTTAAACTAAAAAAAGTAACTTAAATATATATTTTTTAATGAACAACATGTTTAGGCATTCTTTTTTTGCAATATTGTTCTTTTTTTTATATTTCACTAACCCATTGCCTTTTTTCAAAAACTTGGGACAAAGTTACCCTGAAATGGGGAAACTTTATTCCAACATTTACTTTCATTCATTTTCAATGTTTTAAGTGCCCTGGGTCAATGTATATCCATCATACATTTTTGCCCTATTCTTAAACTTCATTTTAACCCAACTTTGGTAGATTAAAACCCCATACAAAGGCTAGTAATGTGATGTTTAAGGGTGTCAAACGTTAAAAAACTACATTTGTTTTATAATGTACTTTTAATTACAGAAAGAATACTGCCTGTTACATCATTAGAAAAAAACACACAGTTATATTAGTTTATGATACAAAATTGTCCAATTCTGGTACTGTGAACTGGTTTCTCTTAGAGGCAATTTTCGGAGGACTGATTTTGCCGACAATGTCTTTCCATTTGTCTTTGCCGAAAATGTACTCCATACAGTCTTTGATTTTGGGCCATCTCCAGAACTTCAACCCCTTCTCCATACACTCATCAGTTGGGCCATCATCTGATAGACTCAAAATTCTTCCTGGATATTGCTGTTTATTGTAGAGTACGATTACAAAATTGTCCACTGCATAGTCTTGAGGTGCCATTTTTTCAGGTTCATGTGCTCGAGTGGTGCAAACAGGATTGTTAGATTTTTCAATTAGTATCTCTTCAATGTATGAAAATGTTTCACTCTCCCCTTCGGACTCCAGAACCATATCAATGTCGCTTTCATCAGTTGAAGAAGAAACAGATTTTTTTCCATTTTTATTTTTTTGAAGCTTTTTAGCATTGTTTTTGGACTTAATGGTACATGGGAGTGATTTGTTTCCTTCAGAGACACCCAGAGAAGCTTCTTTTTTATATACTAGAAAAAATATTTTCTACATACTTTGCACCTCTTTTACAGATGACCCTTTTGCTACCTGGATCATCCGTCAAATTGGTTTCATCGTAGTTCCAGATGTTTGTGTTAGGAACATCCTTCACCACGTCACTTAGATTAGACATATAGTTGTTAATAGTTTCTGCATTAAAATCAGCTCTTGCTTTTTTGATATTTTGACTGAAACGAACAGACAAATGTTCATGCCTTTTTAAGAAGGATTTGGTCCATTCATAACCAGGCAGGTTCTGTTTAAATCTATCTACAGTGACACCCTTTTTATCCAAGTAAGTTTTAATTACAAAACGGAAATCCAGTTCCACAACAGGAAAACCATATTCGCAAAGTTTAACTAAGTGTTGCTCAAACACAGCCTCCTCTTCGTCAGAAAATATGCGGCTTCGCCCAACACTTTTGGGGTGCATGTCCTTGAGTTTATTTTTAATAGTTCTTTTTTTATTCTTTTTAATTTAAAAACTTCACTCGCCAGTTGACATGGGCTACAGGCCTGTGCATCAACTTTATTCAACGAGTGAAGTACCGACCGTTGGCTCAGTGGGGATTAGAACCTTGGACCTTGCCCTCCGCAGTCCGAAGCCTTACCCACTGAGCCACCACGCCGGCAAGTAGATCTTGAGATGCCATACCTGGTTTCTGCAGCCCATTGTGTTAGTTCACCTGACCTCACTGCGTTTAGGCAATCTTCTAACTGCTGTTAGCTGTAGTTAGCGTAGTTCCTTGTACCAAGAGGTATTTTTCTGTTTCTTGGCATCTTTCCTGAAAAAAAAAAAAAAAACTGAATAAGTATTTTGAAGTAATAACAGTATTCTACATATAGAAAAATAAACTCTTTGTCATAAAAAAACTTCCATCTTAATAAAAATTTGTGTTATTAAAAATATTGTAGCTTGGGGTAACTTTGTCCATGTTGGGTCAAAGTTACCCCAAACGTAGGGACAATGTTAGACTAAACCATAACAACTAAGTTTCCTAAGAAACCACAATGAATTCAATGTGATAACAACTTAACTCTTTTTAGCAACTAAAAACTACACAAATAATTGTACTTACCAGCTTTGTAAAGTGTTTCAAATCACTTCAACAATCAAAAGTTGTGGAGGTTAAAAATACTGAGGTTTTTAGTAAACTCACAAGAAGCAGCACTGCAGTGGTGGCGAAAAGTAGAACTACATGAACTTACTATGTGAGTCAAGCTAGTGGTGCTACCTGTTCAGAAATTCTAAAACTAAGTGGCTAGTATAAAAAGTGTAGGACCTACAGTGTTGTAAATCTTTATTTTTTTTGGGCCAAAGTTACCCACAAAGGGCCAAAGTTACCCTAGGTGACTACCCTCTATAATGATGAGGTAACTATTTTCAACTATTGCCCATTACAGTTGTTGTTCAGTGTTGCTTCCCTTTGTTTCTTTACAAAAAAATTAGGTTTGGGGGAGCCCGGGCCTCCTAGGCCCCCCTGTAATCTGTCTGGAGGACAAGGACCATAACAATTCTACTGCTGTTACATTGGTGTTCAGTTTGAGTAGAAAAAAACTATGGACAACCAGGCTTAGCAGGAAAAGAGAGGTAGATCCTATGTGGTCATGACTGTAGGGTGGTTTTTTAGGCCTTAAGGCGGATCGGCTGGCTTTAGGGACAACTAAATTCCACTTGTAGCACTGACTGTACATCTGATTGTGATCTACTCATACACAGACTCATCCTCCTCCCCTGGATGGGTGGGGTATAATTGCAGGAAGTCGTTTAAGCGCGATCCTGCGGGTGCTGTGTCTTGTTGTACGTGTACGTAGCAATTGGATTGTTAAATAACATGCGAGTAAAAGTAAACCAAAAGTTGAGTATATAAAGTTAGTCAATTTTGTAAATTGTGATATTTTTTAATATGCTTTTTAGCATAAGATACCCAACACGACATGGTATTTCTTGTTGTAATAAAATAAAAGCAAACATATAACATTAATTATTTAAAACGAAATTTACTAAATAAATAACTAATGAGCAAAATCAGTCCTGTGAGGGTCTGTTTTTAAAATTTGGGAATAGTTGGGAAAATAATTTCTTAATTCTATATGTACTGAGAAAGCCTAAATTTGCATCTTTGAGGTGATGTATTTATAACTATAAACACAATTTTAATGAAAGAACTACTTGTAAGGCGTTTAATAGCTTATATAAAGTCATTGAAATTGAAACATTTTTTTGACCAAACAGCCTTAAGTAGTCATCTCTGTAAGGCGAGTGGACAGCTCCCGAAAACATCATACACTACTCCTTGACGTAATTTACGTTGATAAACCCAAACCATGTTACTTGTAAACAAATATGACTGACAATGACATGTTTGCCCACTCATCAAACTTCATTCGATCTCACCCGCTCTGTAAGTACACATGACTGACAGTGATACACTTTCCCATTCTACAAGACTTTCAGTGATTTGCGATAACAGAATGGGCACGGGTTACTGTCAGTCGCGTATATATATATATATATATATATATATATATATATATGCTGAGTAGGAGAGGTTAGACCAGTATTTATAGAGTGGACAAATGTACTGTATTACTTTTGGTTCTAAGTATTTGTAGATTTGAAAAAATCAAAAACATTGGGCATGTTTATTTACAGATTGGGTGAGGTCAAACACCGGTTGTGTATTAGCAGAGTGGGCAAAGGTTTCACTGTCAGTTGAATGTTTTTGCAGAGAGGGAGAGGTAAAAATGAGGCATAATAATAATTATTAAAGTTGACAAATGTGTCAACATTGGTCTTATGTATTAGCAGGGTAGATGGGTCAACGTCAATTGCATATGTTTGCAGAGTGAGCAATAATGTAATTGTCAGTTGTATGTAGCTTGGATTTATCAACATAAAAATGTATTTGCTGAGTAGGTAAGATAGTCATTAATACAACAGTACATATTTGGGGATGGGGGTCACTAACACTGCATGTGTACAGAAGGTAGGTGGGTCAACGCCCCATTTAGGCGTAATTGTAGGATGCATGGTTTGCGTTGGTCAATGAAATTTTTTGTGTTTACAAAGTGAACAAGATCACTGTAAGTTAAGTATTTGCAAGATGAGAGGGTCAAATACGAGTCATAAGAGTTTCAAAATAGCGTGTCATTAGTCATATATGTTTGACATTTGGGATATGTGTCACCATAAAATCTTATCTTATAGGGACACGGAATGTCCAGTTTTGTATCTTAGTGGGTATAAGTGTTGTAGAGATTATAAGTGTCTGGGTGGGCTGGTAGTTAGACGTTTTAATCATTTTAATAAATATTTTGTTGGAAAAGTAATTTTTTCCATTGCTTTCTTCTTTGTGCTTAATTTTAAAAAATACAGTATTTGGTCCTTATTTTAAATAAACATTAGCTCAGCTTTTTCCATGCCCAATACCATTGTACGTGTATGGGCGGGTGGTGGGTCAATACCAACGTACGTGTATGGGTGGGTCAATACCACTGTACGTGTATGGGCGGATGGGTGGGTCAATACCACTGTACGTGTATGGACGGGTGGTGGGTCAATACCACAGTACGTGTTTGGGTGGGTGGTGGGTCAATACCACTGCACATGTATGGGCAGGTGGGTGTATCAATACCACTGTACGTGTATTTCAATACCACTATACATATGGGCGGGTAAGTGGGACAATACCATCATACGGGTAAGGGCGGACAGGCTCCCGATTGTCGTTTACTTTTTTACAATATTTAAAAATTTTTACTCTGACTTGAAAAATAAACGTGACTACGCTAACGCAACCTTTAAGCCATTCTACTTGTAATTTTGTAAATATTGATGTTTTTGTTAATGTTTTATTCATTGTTAGTTGGATGAATCCCCCAACCCATACACAAGTACGTTCTTTAAACAGATATATTTTACTAATCACTGGAGATGCCGACAAATTATCACTTGTCACATAGTGATGAAAAAAAGTAGTTCATATTATTAGTTTTAAATAAATGCAAATAATCATGCAATAACATAACATTTTAATCATTGTCTAGTATATTGTTTTATTATTAGTGTTTTTGTCATGAATTATTATTAAGTTTTCGAAGATATAATGTACATGAACACTTTATTCCATAGTTGCATAAATTAAACTAAATTCTCATCATTTCATATAGATATAAGAATTCTTGGATAACATTTTCTATTGAGAGTTCCATTTTTGCCCATACATTAAAACATGTGATTGGGTAATATTATGTGTTATCACAAACTGGCTTAATATTTTCGATAAGGAATATTGCAGTTTTCTAGGTGTGCTGAAAACTGCACCAATTTTTTTATATTTTGACTAAACTCACTCAGCTAGTAGTCCCATTTCTCGAGTGTTAAGTAAAATATGCTTAGAGAAGAATTACCATAGCATGCTCCTTGTTTGAATTAATTGTGCAGCTCTTGTTACTGCAGAACATCTTTTCACATATAAAATGTACTAAAAGGGGAAGTTATTACATGTAATACATCATAATGACGCTGTTTTGTTGATTTATAATATATAATTTTTAAGCTTATTAGTTTTACTATCACACAGACCAAGTTTTAACAGCTATTTTAGTTTCATTAAACAAGCAAATACTATTTGGCAATAAAAATGTTACTTCTGCAAGAAAATTGTAAATCATGTTCCAAGTTGGAATTGTAACAATTTATTCTAGTAATAGTAAGATATCAGCACAAGACTGAAAGAATTGAGTAAAAATGAAATAGTAAATATCCTAGAGATCAACAGTAGTAGACATGAGTCAATTGAAAAAAAACGACTTTCAAAATAAAAAAAAAACAATAAGTTCTAAAAACTACTGGCACTACTCTCCGTTCACACTTTAGTTGATACTGTGTGGGCTATGGACGGTCACCGCACTACTGTCTATCCTAAATACATCACATATAAAAAACGACGTTTTATATCGCTCTCAGTGTAACTGTTATCAATAGTGGGAATAATAATTCATGTAAAATGAATTTAA
>JAQJVL010004438.1:0-45077 GCA_035578905.1 Stictocephala bisonia
GGTTTAATGACGGGACGGAAAGGTCGAGCGTGGTCGACCCTTAGACGTAGTATGGAGTTTGACTATTAGCTGAGCCAACTGGGGGTAATGACGGGACGGAAGTGTTGACGTGCCGATCCTTAGACGTAGTATGGAGTTTGAGTATTAACTGTGCCACCTGGGGTTAATGACAGGACGGAAGGACGACGTACTAGACCCTTAGACGTAGTATGGAGTTTGACTATTACCTGTGCCCCCTGGGGGTAATGACGGGACTAGAGGACGGCGTGCTCTACCCTTAAACGTAGTATGGAGTTTGACTATTAGCTTTACCAGTTGGGAGTAATGACCGGACGGAAGGTTTTCCATGCTCAACCCTTAGATGTAGTATGGAGTTTGACTATTAGCTATGCCACCTGGGGTTAATGACAGTACGGAAGGGTCAACGTGCTTGACCCTTAGACATAGTATGGAGTTTTACTATGAGCTGTGCCACCTGGGAGTAATGACGGGATGGAAGGGTCGTCGTTCTCAACCCTTAGACGTAGTAAGGAGTTTGACTATTAGCTGTGCCAGCTGAGGGTAATGACAGTACGGAAGGGTCAACTTGCTCAATCCTTAGACGTAGTATGGAGTTAGACTATTGGCTGTGCCACCTTGCGGTAGTAACGGGACAGAAGGGTTGACGTGCTCGACCCTTAGACGTAGTTTTGAGTTTGACTATTAGCTGTGCCACCTGGGGGTAATGATGGAACGGAAGGGTCGACACGCTCAACCCTTAGACGTAGAATGGAGTAAGATTTATAGCTATGCCACCAGGGAGTATTAACGGTAAGGTAGTGTCGACGTGCTCAACCCTTAGACGTAGTATGGAGTTTGACTATTAGCTGAGCCACCTGGGAGTAATGACGGGACAGTAGGGTCGACGTTCTCAACCCTTAGACGTAGTATAGAATTTGACTATTGGCTGTACAATTTGGGGGTAATGACCGGACGGAAGGTTTTTCGTGCTCGACCCTTAGACGTAGAATGGATTCTATTTATTAGCTATGCCACCAGGGAGTATTGACAGTACGTTTGGGTCGACGTGATCGACCCTAAGACATAGTATTGAGTATGACTATTAGTTGGGCCACCTGGGGGTGATGACGAGACGAAAGTACGACGAGCTCAACTCTAAGACGTAGTATGGAATTTGACTATTAGCTGTGCAACCTGGGGGTAATGATGGTACGTAAGTGTCGACACGCTCGACCCTTAGACGTAGTATGTAGTTTGACGATTAGCTGTGGAACCTGGGGGCAATGACGATACGGAAGGTTCGAGCGTGGTTAACCCTTAGATGTAGTATGGAGTTTGACTATTAGCTGTGCCACCTTGCGGTAGTAACGGGACAGAAGTGTTGACGTGCTCAACCCTTAGATATAGTATAGAGTTTGACAATTAGCTGTGGAACCTGGGGGAAATGACGATACGGAAGGTTCGAGCGTGGTTAAACCTTAGACGTAGTATGGAGTTTGACTATTGATGGAGCCACCTGGGAGTAATGAAGATATGGAAGGTTCGACGTTCTTGACCCTTAGACGTAGTATGGAGTTTGATGATTAGCTGTGCCAACTGGTGGTCATGACTGGACGGAAGGGTCGACTTGCTTGACACTTAGACGTACGTAGTATGGAGTTAGACTATTAGCTGTGCCACGTAGGAGTAATAACGGGATAGTAGGGTCGACGTTCTCAACCCTTACACGTAATATAGAGTTTGACTATTGGCTGTGCCAGTTTGGGGTAACGTCCGGAGAGAAGGCTTTTCGTGCTCGACCCTTAGACGTAGTATGGATTTTAAATATTAGGTATGCCACCGAGGTAATGACAGTACGGAAGGGTTGACGTGCTCGACCCTTGGACATAGTATGGAGTATGACTATTAGCTGTGCCACATGGGGGTAATGACGGGACGGAAGTACGACGGGCTCAACACTTAGACGTAGTATGGACTTTGACTATTATCTTTGCCACCTTGTGGTAGTAACGGGACAGAAGGGTTGACGTGCTTAACCCTTAAATGTAGTATGGAGTTTGGCTATTAACTGTGCCACCTGTGGGTAATCACAGGACGTAAGGGTCAACGTGCTCAACTCTTAGACGTAGTATGGAGTTTAAATATTAGCTGTGCCACATGGGAGTAATGACGATACGGAAGGTTCGAGCGTGGTTGACCCTAAAACGTAGTATAGAGTTTGACTGTTAGCTGTGCAAACTGGGGGTAATGGTGGGACGGAAGGGTCGACGTGCCTGACCCTTAGATGGACGTAGTATGGAGTTTGACTATTAGCTGAGCCAACTTGGAGTAATAACGGGACAGTAGGGTCGACGTTCTCAACCCTTAGACGTAGTATAGAATTTGATTATTGGCTTTGCAAGTTGGGGGTAATGACCGGACTGAAGGTTTTGCGTGCTCGACCCTTACCCGTAGTATGGATTCTAATTATTAGCTATGCCACCAGGGAGTATTGACAGTACGTTTGGGTCGACGTGATCGACCCTTAGACATGGTATGGAGTATGACTATTAGCTGGGCCACCTGGGGGTAATGACGGGACGAAAGTACGACGAGCTCAACCCTAAGATGTAGTATGGAATTTGACTATTAGCTGTGCCACAAGCGAGTAATGACGGGGCGGAAGGGTCAACGTGCTCAACCCTTAGACGTAGTATGGAGTTTGACTATAAGCTGTGCCACCTGAGGGTAATGACGGGACAGAAGGTTTCGACGTGCTCGAACATTAGTCGTAGCATGGAGTCTGACTATTGGTGTGGTTGGCCACCTGGGCATAATGACTGGAGAGAAGGGTCGACGTGCTTGATCCTTAGACAGACGTAGTATGGAGTTTGGCAATGAGCTGTGTCACCTGGAGGTAATAACGGAACGGAAGGGTGGACGTTTTCGACCCTTAGACATAGTATGGAGTTTGACTATTAGCTGTGCCAACTAGGGGTAATGAAGGGACGGAAGGGTCGACATGCTTGACCTTTAGACGGACGTAGTATGGAGTTTGACTATTAGCTGTGCCATCTGGGAGTAATGACGGGACGGAAGGACGACGTGCTCTACCCTTAGACGTAATATGGAGTTAGACTATTAGCTGTGCCACCTGGGGGCAATGACGGGACGGAAGGTTCGACGTGCTCGACCCTTAGACGTAGTATGGAGTTTGACTATTAGCAGTGCTAACTGGGGGTAATGACAGGACGGAAGGGTCGAGCGTGGTCGACCCTTAGACGTAGTATGGAGTTTGACTTTTAGCTGTGCCACCTGGGAATAATTACGGGATGGAAGTGTCGACGTGCTCAACCCTTAGTCGTAGTATGGAGTTTGACTATTTAATGTGCCACCTGGGGATAATGACGGGATTGAAAGGTTGACGTCCTCGACCCTTAGACGTAGTATGGATTTTAACTATTAGCTGTGCCACTTGGGGGTAATGACGTGACGGAAGGGTCAACGAGCTCGACCCTTAGACGAATTATGGAGTTTGACTATTAGCTGTGCCACCTGAGGGTAATGACGGGACGGAAGGGTCGACATGATCAACCCTTAGACGTAGTATGGAGTTTGACTATTAAGTATGCCACCAGGGCGTAATGACGGTACGGAAAGGTTGACGTGATCGAACCTTAGACGTAGTATGGAGTTTGACTTTCAGCTGTTCCACCTGGGGATAATGGCGGGACAGAAGGGTCGACGTGCTCGACCCTTAGACGTAGTATGGAGTGTAACTAGTAGCTGTGCCACCTGGGGGTAATTACCGGACGGAAGGGTTGACGTGCTCGACCCTTAGACGTAGTATGGAGTTTGACTATTAGCAATGCCACCAGGGGGTAATAACGGTAAGGAAGGGTTGACGTGCTCGATGCTTAGTCGTAGTATGGAGTTTTTCTATTAGCTGTGCCAGTTGGGGGTAAAGACCGTACGGAAGGTTTTTCGTGTTCGACCCTTATACGTAGTATGGTGTTTGACTATTAGCTATGCCACCTGGAGGTAAAGACACTACGGAAGGGTCGACGTGCTCGACCCAGTGACAGAATAGAATAGAATAATTTATTTCCTCCAAAAACATACTACAGATACAGTTTCAATTTAACATGTATACAGGAATTTCTAACCATCGCTGCCAGTAAAGATTTTTAGTACATCAAAAATGTCTCTTTTACATCACATTCTAGTAAGTCAGGCTCAATCAATGTTCATTTCATTCACATACAACCGGCGTAGCTGTGGCGATTGATATACTTAATATTTAACTGTAGAACTTGACGTAATATAATTAAATCAGTAATAAATAATCACAATAACAAGCATTTATTAATCTAACAAAAACAAAAAACTGAAAAAACTTTTAAAAACTACTGTAAAATATGTGTAAGGGTTTTAATATTGTCAAAAGTAAATAACCATTGTTTAATCCTTTTTGAAAAGTATTCACTAACATTACATTTCCTAATATAAGTTGGTAACTGATTATATACTTTCGGTCCAACAAAGAGGAAACAGTTTTTATAAAAAGTTCTAACAACCTTTGGTTGTCTAATATTATTCAATGCATTCCCTCTAGTGTTGTAGTAGCTTTGAAAATTTTCTCTGTTACCACTTCGTATATAAAATTCTTACAGGCCTTTGTAAATAAAAAGATAGTATGGAGTTCAACTATTAGCTGTGCTACCTGGGGGTAATTACGGGACGGAAGGGTCGACACACACAACCCTTAAACGTGGTATGGAGTTTTACTATTAGCTGTACCACCCGGGGGTAATAACGGAATGGAAGGGTCGACGTGTTCGAGACTTAGACATAGTATGTATTTTGACTATTAGCTAATGCACCTGGGGGTAATTACGCGAAGAAAGGGTCGACTTGCTCAACCCTTAGACGTAGTATGGTGTTTGATTATTAGCTGTACCAACTGGTGGTAATGATGCGACGGAAGGGTCAACGTGCTCAACCTTTAGACGTAGTATGGAGTTTGACTATTTGCTGTGCCACCTAGGGGTAATGACGGTACGGAAGGGCCGACGGTCTTACCCTTAGACGTAGTATGGAGTTTACATTTTAGCTGTGCAACCTGGGGGTAATGACGGGATGGAAGCGTCGACGTGCTCAACCCTTAGTCGTAGTATGGAGTTTAACTATTAGCTGTGCCTACTGGGGGTAATGATGGGACGAAAAGGTAGACGTGCTCGACCCATAGAGTAGTAGAGATTTTAACTATTAGCTGTGCCACCTGAGGGTAATGACGGGACGGAAGGGTCAACGCACTCAACCCTTAAAAGTAGTATGGAGTTTGACTATTAGCTATGCCACCTGGGGTTAATGACGGGACGGAAAGGTCGAGCGTGGTCGACCCTTAGACGTAGTATGGAGTTTGACTATTAGCTGAGCCAACTGGGGGTAATGACGGGACGGAAGTGTTGACGTGCCGATCCTTAGACGTAGTATGGAGTTTGAGTATTAACTGTGCCACCTGGGGGTAATGACAGGACGGAAGGACGACGTACTAGACCCTTAGACGTAGTATGGAGTTTGACTATTACCTGTGCCACCTGGGGGTAATGACGGGACTAGAGGACGGCGTGCTCTACCCTTAAACGTAGTATGGAGTTTGACTATTAGCTGTGCCAGCTGGGGGTAATGATGGTACGGAAAGGTCAACTTGCTCATCACTTAGACGGTCGACGTGCTTGACCCTTCGACGGACGTAGTATAGAGTTTGACTATTGGCTGTGCCAGTTGGGGGTAATGACCGGACAGAAGATTTTACGTGCTCAACCCTTCGACGTAGTATGGATTCTAATTATTAGTTATGCCAAGAGGAGGTATTGACAGTACGGATATGTCTAAGGGTCAACTTGCTCAATCCTTAAACGTAGTATGGAGTTTGAATATTAGCTGTGCCGTCTGGGGGTCATGACCTGACGGAAGAGATGACGTGCTAGACCCTTAGTTGTAGTATGGAGTTTGACTATTAGCTGTGCTACCTGGAGGTAATAACGGGACGGAAGAATTGACGTTCTCAACCCTTAGACGTAGTCGTAGTTTAGATTTTTACCATTAGCTGTGCCACCTGGGGGTAATAACGCGACGGAAGGGTCGACTTGCTCAACCCTTAGACGTAATATGGTGATTGATTATTAGCTGTGGCACCTGGTGGTAATGACGCGACGGAAGGCTCGACGTGCTTGAACCTTAGACGTAGTATGGAGTTTTGACTATTAGCTGTTCCACCTTGGGGTAATAACGGTAAGGAAGGGTCGACGTGCTCGACACTTATTAGTAGTATGGAGTTTTACTATGAGCTGTGCCACCTGGGAGTAATGACGGGATGGAAGGGTCGTCGTTCTCAACCCTTAGACGTAGTAAGGAGTTTGACTATTAGCTGTGCCAGCTGAGGGTAATGACAGTACGGAAGGGTCAACTTGCTCAATCCTTAGACGTAGTATGGAGTTAGACTATTGGCTGTGCCACCTTGCGGTAGTAACGGGACAGAAGGGTTGACGTGCTCGACCCTTAGACGTAGTTTTGAGTTTGACTATTAGCTGTGCCACCTGGGGGTAATGATGGAACGGAAGGGTCGACACGCTCAACCCTTAGACGTAGAATGGAGTAAGATTTATAGCTATGCCACCAGGGAGTATTAACGGTAAGGTAGTGTCGACGTGCTCAACCCTTAGACGTAGTATGGAGTTTGACTATTAGCTGAGCCACCTGGGAGTAATGACGGGACAGTAGGGTCGACGTTCTCAACCCTTAGACGTAGTATAGAATTTGACTATTGGCTGTACAATTTGGGGGTAATGACCGGACGGAAGGTTTTTCGTGCTCGACCCTTAGACGTAGAATGGATTCTATTTATTAGCTATGCCACCAGGGAGTATTGACAGTACGTTTGGGTCGACGTGATCGACCCTAAGACATAGTATTGAGTATGACTATTAGTTGGGCCACCTGGGGGTGATGACGAGACGAAAGTACGACGAGCTCAACTCTAAGACGTAGTATGGAATTTGACTATTAGCTGTGCAACCTGGGGGTAATGATGGTACGGAAGTGTCGACACGCTCGACCCTTAGACGTAGTATGTAGTTTGACGATTAGCTGTGGAACCTGGGGGCAATGACGATACGGAAGGTTCGAGCGTGGTTAACCCTTAGATGTAGTATGGAGTTTGACTATTAGCTGTGCCACCTTGTGGTAGTAACGGGACAGAAGTGTTGACGTGCTCAACCCTTAGATATAGTATAGAGTTTGACAATTAGCTGTGGAACCTGGGGGAAATGACGATACGGAAGGTTCGAGCGTGGTTAAACCTTAGACGTAGTATGGAGTTTGACTATTGATGGAGCCACCTGGGAGTAATGAAGATATGGAAGGTTCGACGTTCTTGACCCTTAGACGTAGTATGGAGTTTGATGATTAGCTGTGCCAACTGGTGGTCATGACTGGACGGAAGGGTCGACTTGCTTGACACTTAGACGTACGTAGTATGGAGTTAGACTATTAGCTGTGCCACGTAGGAGTAATAACGGGATAGTAGGGTCGACGTTCTCAACCCTTACACGTAATATAGAGTTTGACTATTGGCTGTGCCAGTTTGGGGTAACGTCCGGAGAGAAGGCTTTTCGTGCTCGACCCTTAGACGTAGTATGGATTTTAAATATTAGGTATGCCACCGGGGTAATGACAGTACGGAAGGGTTGACGTGCTCGACCCTTGGACATAGTATGGAGTATGACTATTAGCTGTGCCACATGGGGGTAATGACGGGACGGAAGTACGACGGGCTCAACACTTAGACGTAGTATGGACTTTGACTATTATCTTTGCCACCTTGTGGTAGTAACGGGACAGAAGGGTTGACGTGCTTAACCCTTAAATGTAGTATGGAGTTTGGCTATTAACTGTGCCACCTGTGGGTAATCACAGGACGTAAGGGTCAACGTGCTCAACTCTTAGACGTAGTATGGAGTTTAAATATTAGCTGTGCCACATGGGAGTAATGACGATACGGAAGGTTCGAGCGTGGTTGACCCTAAAACGTAGTATAGAGTTTGACTGTTAGCTGTGCAAACTGGGGGTAATGGTGGGACGGAAGGGTCGACGTGCCTGACCCTTAGATGGACGTAGTATGGAGTTTGACTATTAGCTGAGCCAACTTGGAGTAATAACGGGACAGTAGGGTCGACGTTCTCAACCCTTAGACGTAGTATAGAATTTGATTATTGGCTTTGCAAGTTGGGGGTAATGACCGGACTGAAGGTTTTGCGTGCTCGACCCTTACCCGTAGTATGGATTCTAATTATTAGCTATGCCACCAGGGAGTATTGACAGTACGTTTGGGTCGACGTGATCGACCCTTAGACATGGTATGGAGTATGACTATTAGCTGGGCCACCTGGGGGTAATGACGGGACGAAAGTACGACGAGCTCAACCCTAAGATGTAGTATGGAATTTGACTATTAGCTGTGCCACAAGCGAGTAATGACGGGGCGGAAGGGTCAACGTGCTCAACCCTTAGACGTAGTATGGAGTTTGACTATAAGCTGTGCCACCTGAGGGTAATGACGGGACAGAAGGTTTCGACGTGCTCGAACATTAGTCGTAGTATGGAGTCTGACTATTGGTGTGGTTGGCCACCTGGGCATAATGACTGGAGAGAAGGGTCGACGTGCTTGATCCTTAGACAGACGTAGTATGGAGTTTGGCAATGAGCTGTGTCACCTGGAGGTAATAACGGAACGGAAGGGTGGACGTTTTCGACCCTTAGACATAGTATGGAGTTTGACTATTAGCTGTGCCAACTAGGGGTAATGAAGGGACGGAAGGGTCGACATGCTTGACCTTTAGACGGACGTAGTATGGAGTTTGACTATTAGCTGTGCCATCTGGGAGTAATGACGGGACGGAAGGACGACGTGCTCTACCCTTAGACGTAATATGGAGTTAGACTATTAGCTGTGCCACCTGGGGGCAATGACGGGACGGAAGGTTCGACGTGCTCGACCCTTAGACGTAGTATGGAGTTTGACTATTAGCAGTGCTAACTGGGGGTAATGACAGGACGGAAGGGTCGAGCGTGGTCGACCCTTAGACGTAGTATGGAGTTTGACTTTTAGCTGTGCCACCTGGGAATAATTACGGGATGGAAGTGTCGACGTGCTCAACCCTTAGTCGTAGTATGGAGTTTGACTATTTAATGTGCCACCTGGGGATAATGACGGGATTGAAAGGTTGACGTCCTCGACCCTTAGACGTAGTATGGATTTTAACTATTAGCTGTGCCACTTGGGGGTAATGACGGGATGGAAGGGTCGACGTGCTTGACGCGTAGTCGTAGTATGGATTTTGACTATAAGCTGGTAGCAGAGGTTCAAACTCGAGTTCATTGCTTTTTTAATATGACTGTAGTTTATGTTGTTAGCTTTTGGTATATTCACCAATCAAACTATGACATTTGTGGTCTGATTTACATTATACAGGAAGACGCTGTTAAACAGGCAAGAGATAGATTCCCCTACAAAAATAGATTCTTGTAACCCCCAAAAAATCGCTCGATTTTGGGAAAAGTCCTCATTTGTTTATTTGATATTTTTAACTCAATTATACGGAGAGAGGTTGGCTATTATGAATCATATATTTAAAATAGCTAGCATATCCCTTGGAACTTGAGACGTTATGTGATATTTAAGAGTTTTCTACGTTTTTCGATACTTTTTTGTTTTATTTTATTATGTAACTTATTTGATTGCCTCTTTTTTATGTCATTTAACATTTTCTTTTTGTTTAATTTCATTACAGTGGTGAGGTATTTAATTTTAATAAATTTAATGTCATTATTTTATCATGATTTGTTTTATTGTGCCTAGTGTACTCACAACTTGTGTTTTGCTTGTTGTTTTATATGTTTTAATTATTTTACGGTTTGTTGTTGTAGGCTGCATGTAGTTAAGCATGTGGCAGTGAAGAGCGCTCAAGGCTTGCAGGTCAAAATGTCACTAGGTCCAACATTGGTTTTACCGTATACTAAATATGATTTGCAAAATACGATTTCACTGTGTCCAACGGGCACAGGATCGAATTTGGACGGTGTGAAACAGGGCCGTTTGGACGCTGTGGGACTGGCTTTTGTAGCCTTCGTTGTGCAATCCCACTGAGTCCATTCCCGCTAGGTCCAACTGTACAGTCACGACGCAGGAAAATGGATACGCCTAGTCAGAATGTCCGTGGAACGCCTTTAAAATACAATTGTTTAGCAGCTATCGTTTCATGTCTATGGATACTTTATTAATTGCTCAATTGTTTTAAATATCATCATGATTGATCAATATATTTCTAATTGTGTTTGAATAGTTTAATAAATCGAAAACCCAACACTTTATAAAAACAATATCAATGGAGCATAAGCCTACTTAGTTACTTAATTAAATTTCTGATGTAATTTTGGAGTAATTTGCAATTAAATTGATAGTATTTTAATGCTTAGTTAGATATCAACATAATTGTTATTAAATGTGTTACTAATAAAACGTTTGGTATTTATCGTTATTATTTATAAAGCGTCTCACCAAACTAAGTGCTCAAACTTGTAATCTTTATAAATTTGATTGTTTTATTTGGGGCCTACTAATATAATAGATAAATTTAACTAAACTTAACACAAAGTTATAAATTTTAAATAAACGTATGTGCCTTTATAAGGACAAATAGGACTAGTTATATATAAGTTATATCTATTGAATAAAGAGCAGTTTATTCTAAATAAATGGTTGTATCTTGTAATATATTCTTGCTTTGTTTTATATATATATATATATATATATACTAATGGCTAATATGAAGATGAGGGAGACAAATTCAGTGCTGAAATGTATGAAGAAGCTCAAGCTTCAACCTCTACCACTGGATGCCTACATATAAAGACTTGTTTATAGTGAAGTGATCATATTTCTAAAATAAATGTTAATTTTTGCCGCCTTATTATTATTACCCAAATTATGTTGTTCGACTTATTTACTTATTTTTTAGTTGTTTTATTTATTTACATTTTAAAATAAATTTTAGGTTGTATCAAAACTAAACTTCATGGTAGATTGGTAATTCAGTATAAATAATTCTCACATGGGACATTTTTATATGTATTTTTTGGACGTAATATAAAATTAGCTAATTCAGACTAGAACCGAATGTGTAATATTTACAAATGAACACTGTAATGTGTCAAGTAAGTAGATAAAATGGTCGGGTTTTAGACCCACTTTTCTGGCCTCTGATTGGTCGAGAGCGGTCACGTGACTTGTCCAAGATGGCGGCGTAGTGGTACCAACCTCCCCCCTCCCTCCCAAAAATTTCCCTCAAATTCCTAAATTTCCCTCCAAATTCCCACATCATACTATATAAAATTCGCTGTTAACCTAACTTTTTTCGTGTTATACTATATAAAATTCACTGTTAACCTTGTTATACTATATAAAATACACTCCTATCCTTTTCCCCGTTATACTATATAAAATGTAAAAAGATGACGGTCTTTACACTATATAAAATGCTTTTGGGTATTCCTCTGTGGCTACCTTCGTACGCGTCGTCTGCTGGTCGAGCGCGCATGTGCGGGGACTTGTGCTCGGTGGACAAGCGCGTTACGTTACCACTCATACAGCGGCTGCGAAACTCGGGTATAGGACTCCAGGACTGGTTTTCCCGGCGCGACACTCAAGGGCGGGCATGCGTGGGAACTACCAACAGCTGTGCGCGGGATGACGTAATCGGAGTTTCAAGTCTGGACAGGCGCCTGATCCAAATGCTACGTTCTGATTGGTTACCCCCTCCCCTCCCCCTCCCCTCCCCTCCCCTCCCCATTCTCTCCCTACTTCACCTACCTACCACAAGTAATCTTTCTCACTTCTGCTCTTGCGCTCGCGCCGATCAGACGTTGATTGCTCCTACTCGTTATTAAATACAATTATTCTCATCATAAATACTTTAACTTGATTCTTGTAATTTATATTTTGGACACCGTTCTCTGTACGGTATTTCAAAGTAAAAATCAATATTTTGAATATCCTTGCTTTTTTACTTTAATTTAATAATTAATTTCATTGTATCCTAACCATGGAATCCTTTGCCATTAACGATAACCTGGTCACCATATCCCGTCGATTCGACACTTCCGGTTCCGATCTCCTTCACGTACTTACTGAACATAAAAATAAAATTATGTCCGAAATAAATAACCACCTAAACAGGCTCGGGGGAGTCAAATGGTACATCGCGGTTCAAATTAAATTCACAAAAATTGTTAACAACGAAGAAATTACTACAACTCTCTTCTTTCATGGTAAAACTCGTCCTTTGCTACCTTCCGACTCTCTAGATACTCAGTATTCCGAGGCTACAGACAAAATTTTAGAAAGCGTGGGTAGGTGGGTTAGTCAGGGTAGTGGGTGGGTAATTGAAAACGTTTTACACCTAGATCTGTTCATTGTTAAATTTCAACCTTTGTACGCCTCTTCTTACATACCCACTCCGAAAAAAATTGCTCACCCTACTAAGGGAATTGTAAATATTAAGAACGACGATCAAAAATGTTTCCTCTACTCTGTACTTGCCCATTTGTACCCAGACCGACATAGGCGAATAAGCTACTACAAAAAACTTGAATCTAAATTAAACATGTCTGGGATTAGCTATCCTGTCAAAATTACCGATTTAGATAAATTTGAAAAATTGAACCCTGCTATCTCTGTAAATGTATTTGGATTTGAAAAAGACGAAATTTACCCCCTAAGAATAACCAAAGAAAAATTTAGAACTCACCACATCAACTTGTTACTACTGACTACTGACACCACCTCCCACTACTGTCTGATTACAAACATGTCCCGACTTTTAGCTCACTTGACTAAATACAACAAAGCATCTTACTACTGTGACTACTGCCTACACAGATTTCGTACTAATGACTCACTTACCTTTGTGTTCACCACACGGTGCACAAAAGACTAGACTTCCTACTGAAGACGAAAAACTTATGTATTTTAAAAACTACACACTTACTCACAAAGTCCCATTTACCATTTACTGTGACTTCGAGTCCTTTGTCGTTCCAATCGACACAGCACTGAATGACCCTACTACTTCACACACTACAAACACTGCCCACCACGTCCCCTCTGGTTTTTGTTACGTAATTATTGACAGTGATGGCAAACCAGTAAAACAACCCAAAGTCTATAGCGGCCCCGACGTTGTAGATACTTTTCTAAATTGTTTGATTGAGGAGTCTAAAGAGCTCTTACCAATTATTCATAAAAATATTCCTATTAATATGTCTCCACAAGACAAAATTGTTTTCAAAAATGCTACCACCTGTCACCTTTGTCAAAAACCTTTAGACGGAGACAAAGTGGCCAACCATAATCATTTAACGGGTGAGTTCTTGGGACCCGCCCACAATTCATGTAACTTAAACTACCAAGTTCCCGATCACATTCCAGTCTTTTTCCATAACCTCAGAGGTTATGACTGCCACCACTTGATCCAAGGGCTAGGCAAATTCAAAAAAGAAAAACTGTCATGTATCGCTACAACTAGTGAGCGGTACATTTCAGTCACCCTTGAGTCACTTCGTTTCCTGGATTCTTTACAGTTCCTTAACGCCTCTTTGGACACACTCGTGTCCAACCTAGTTTCTGACGGGGCTTCCAAATTCAAAATTTTAGGGCAGTGTATGTCCAACACAGACTTACTCTTACGAAAAGACGTCTTTCCCTACACTTACATGACCAATCAATCAAAATTTAACGATACTGAACTGCCTCCCAAGGAGGCGTTCTACAACGACCTGACCAAAACACATATCACTGACGAAGACTACTTACACGCACAGACTGTGTGGAATACTTTTGACATGACTTCAATGAAACAGTACCACGACCTTTACCTACTGACAGACGTGTTATTACTTGCCGATGTGTTTGAAAATTTTAGGACGACAAGTATGACTTACTACGGGATTGACCCCTGTAACGTCTACTCTGCCCCCGGACTGGCATGGAATTCCATGCTCAAAATGACAGACGTACGTCTTGAACTACTTACTGACATAGACCAACACCTCTTTGTCGAGTCTGGGATCCGGGGCGGTGTCTCCATGATACCTAACCGGTACGCCCAGGCCAACAATCCCTACTTACCCAACTTTGACAACACAAAACCCACAAATTACCTACTTTACCTCGATTGTAATAATTTATACGGAACCAGCATGTCCGATATACTCCCAGAGTCTGGCTTTAACTGGATCGACCCACAGGACATTGACATTACAAACGTACCCAACGACTCTGACATAGGTTACATTTTAGAGGTTGACTTACACTACCCTGACCATTTACACGACTTACACTCTGACTTTCCACTGGCCCCCGAACGAAAAGTGGTGACATACGACATGCTATCGACATACTGTAGGGACTTGCTAGACGAACTCGACTATAAACCTCCCAAGACTGAAAAACTACTGACTACTCTCTCTGACAAAACCAAGTACTTTGTACACTACCGCACTTTGAAACTTTACCTCGAACTTGGACTTGTACTGACTAAAATACACAGAGTTCTTAGCTTTAAACAGTCTGCCTGGTTAGCCCCATTTATTAACTTTAACACAGAAAAAAGAAAACAGTCTAAAAACAATTTCGAAAAAGATTTTTTTAAGTTAATGAACAACGCCACATATGGTAAATCTTTGGAAAATGTTAGGTCACGTATTGATTTTAAACTTGTAAATAACGAGAAACAATTGGTAAAATGGACAGCTAGTCCCAGACTCAAGACTTTCTTTGCTTACAATAAAGATATCGCGGGATTGGCTTTAAAAAAACAAACCATCTTCTTAAACAGACCCATTTATGTTGGATTTACAGTTTTAGAAATTTCGAAATTAATAATGTACAATTTTCATTACAACTGGGCAGTTACAAAGTATGGGAAAAACATAAAACTTTGTATGACTGATACTGATTCTCTATTTTACAATGTATATACTCCAGATGTCTATGCGGACATGAAAAATGAATTACACCTTTTCGATACCTCCGACTATCCACCTAACCACCAATGTTATAGTGTAGAAAACAAAAAAGCGTTAGGAAAATTTAAAGACGAGTTAAATTCAAATCCAGCTAGGGAAATAATTGGCTTGAGAGCGAAATGCTACTCCGTTTTAAACTCAGATCTAGAGGAAAAGAAGGTGGCTAAAGGCGTCCCCCGAGTCGCGATAAAAAAACACCTAAAACACGAAATGTACAAAGATTGTCTTTTAAATCATTCGACAAAAACAACATCAGCTCTAAATATCCGCAGTGACAAACATAACATTTACACGCAACACATTTCAAAATTATCACTATCTCCCTTTGACGATAAAAGATACATTTTGGAAAACGGCATAGATACTTTAGCCTACGGACATCACATTATTAGTAAAAAACGATCTTTAGAGCATGACCATGACTACATAACTAAAAAACCAAAACTTGAGTAAAAACGTACCTTAAAAAAGTTCACCCATGATGTACATGAAAAAAATAATAAGTACAGTACAAAAAAGTAATACCGTAACAACAAGATTGACTTCCAGACTTCTATAAAGTCCATCAATACGTTCCTGTATCTCTAAACGCTCCATTACTGACTGACTGACATTCCTTTCCCCCACCACTCCTTCCTTTCCCACATCCTGTTCTTATTGCGTCACTTGCACTAATGGCGCCAATCGGTTCACTTGCTTCTCTCGCTGCAGTGGAACTATGTAAAAATTTTAATAACTTTTTTGAAATTAAACAATTAGACCTTCCAAAATCAATTCAACAATACTTGATACAAATTTACTTTTCTAAAAAAGACGGTCCACCACAGTATCACTTTGAAAACGTGAGGCTGGACACTTTTCTAAATTGGCCAGTCCCATTCCTCAACCCACATGTAATGGTAAAAGCTGGCTTTTATTATTTAAATTATAGCGACGCAGTTCGCTGTTTCTCATGTGGTATACATATCGGATGTTGGGAAGAGGGTGATGTTCCATTTGATGAACATAAAAAATACTCTCCAAACTGTAGGTTTGTTAATGGCCTACCTTTAATACAATTTGCTGGTAGAGATGTTTGTGGAAATAACTAAACCCTTTTACGGTCTGAATGAGATGGAATGTTTGACTGTACGAATGTGGCTCTGGGGTGTGAAAACCCGTATCCAAAAGCGAATGTGGCTCTGGGGTGTGAAAACCCGTATCCAAAAGCGAATGTGGCTCTGGGGTGTGAAAACCCGTATCCAAAAGCGAATGTGATTGAATGAGTGTGTGAAAGGACACTCTATGGCTGGATAGTATCCGTAGGTCCAGGGTGTGTGAAAGGGTTTAGAATTGGCAGGGAGGCAGTGAACTTTATTTATATTATTTTTATGGTCGACTGCCACCGTATGGAGCGAGGATGGGGCTCCATACACCAAAAAAAACCAAATAAATTGTTAAACTTTACCTAAACCCTTCCATTCTTCCATTATGAGTGTAAGAGAGCAGATAGCAAGAGAGCTACATGCTCCAGTTAGAAAAAGATTCCCTACTAGACCTGTAGAAGTTAAGGGAATACAAGACTTGTTCCAAGCGGACTTGGTTGAAATGATACCCTATTCTAAACAAAACCGAGGTTACAAGTACATCTTAACAATAATAAATTGTTTTAGCAAATACGCCTTTGCTGTTCCATTAAAAGACAAGACTGGACCAGAAATCGTTAAAGCCATTACACCCATATTAAAGTCGAATAAAATGAAACACTTACAAACTGATGCGGGTAAAGAATTTTACAACGCAGGATTTACAAAGTTGATGAATAGCTATGGTATAAACCATTACTCGAGCTACAGTGACAAGAAGGCGTCCATCGTAGAGCGGTTCAACCGCAGTCTCAAAGCATTAATGTGGCGAAAGTTCACAGAGCAAGGTAAGTATCAATGGGTCAAGATGTTACCTTCTTTGTTGGAAGAATACAACACAAGAAAACACAAAACTATTGGCATGGCTCCAAGTCATGTGAACAAAAGAAATGAAAACATAGTCAGAAAAAACATTAATAAAAACAGACAAAAATACAAGAAAGTGGATAAAAAGGTCCGTTTTAAAGTAGGTGACAAGGTGAGGATAAGTAAGTATAAAAAAGTCTTTGACAAAGGATACCTACCCAACTGGACTAACGAGATATTTACTGTGTACAAAGTCCAAACTACTATTCCTACAACCTACCTCCTCAAAGACCATACCGGTGACGTTATTAAAGGAAGTTTCTACGAAAAAGAGCTACAGAAATCCAAAACAGATGATGTATACTTGGTAGAAAAAGTAATAAGGAAAAAAGGAGACAAAGTACTTGTAAAGTGGTTAGGGTACGACGGTAAACACAATACATGGGTGAACAAGAAAGACTTGGTATAAATAAAGACTTCCCTTACACTTTCATTCATAACTCAACAATGCGTGTTATTGAACAGACGACTAAACTTCCAGTTGAAAACTTTGACATGTACACTATACGCACAGGTAGTGGCATTAAACATGGTCCATTATTTCCCTCCACTATAAGGTGCATAGTGGCTGGACCTAGTAATTGTGGCAAAACAAACGTTGTGTTCAACATGTTGTTCGATCCAAACGGATTAAGGTTTGAAAATGTTTACATTTTCTCAAAGTCTCTACACCAACCCAAGTATCAATTTTTAAAAAGTGTTTTACCCAAGGAAATTGGTTACTTTGTATTTGATGAAAACACTAAAGTCTTACCACCTAAAGAAGCTAAAAACAATTCTATTATGATTTTTGACGACATTGCGTGTGAGAAACACGATAATATACGCAACTACTTTACCATGGGTCGACATAATAACATTGATTCCTTTTATATAGGACAAACCTACAGTAGGATACCTAAACAGTTGGTGAGAGATAATACAAACTTGATTATTTTATTCAAACAGGACGAAACAAATCTCAAACATGTGTACAATGACCATGTAAATACGGACATGACTTTTGAAAAGTTTAAAGAAATGTGCGCTTTAGCTTGGAAAGATAATTACAGTTTTATTTGTATTAGTAAGGATTGTGAATTGGATAAAGGGAGATACAGAATTGGTTTTGACAAGTTTTTAGTCTCGTAATATAAATACGGTCAACTTTAATTTACAACATCAGTTAGTGACAGGTTACAAAATGGTGCGCTTCTACTATTATAACGACATTGCCCAGTTTAAGAAACCAGAGTGTAAGGTAAAGACACGCATAAGTTCAAATTTATGCACAAAGTATTACGCGGATAAAAAAAGGTTTTGTGGGAATTATTGTAGTAGAAAGTTGAGTAAATTTAACAACAGATGTTGGAGACACAAACATACAATTTTACAAACACCCGCGGTTGTACTATTAATGATATCCTCGAGTGAAAGAATGTACAATCGTGACTTGTGGATACGGTTTTTAACAAAAAGTGAAGAGCAAGGAGTACACTTTCAACTAGTTATCTACCATGAGAACATGTTAAACTGTACGGTTCGACAACCTCAAAATATGATTTCAAGATTTAGACCGTTCCCCGATATATTTAACTATGTCGCTCTACCACTGGCTGACCGTCATGGAAGCTTAAATTTTGCACATGTGTACATGCAGCTGTTAGATTACTCATGCAAACTCCCACATGCTAGCAGATGTGTGCACGTGACGGAGAGAACAATTCCCATCCGCTCCCCCACGAGGATTTACGAGCAGTTAATAAAGTCCAATTGCTATTTGAATGTGAGCTATAATGTTTCTTTTGCCGCACAGCCGTCTGGCCTACCAGATAGTACAAGGAAAAAACCATTTGCTGGTGCAAACAACCTAGCCCAAGGACTGTATACTGTAGAGTTTCTAAATCATGCATTACCTACGCTCGCTAAACATTGTAATAAATTCGGTATTAGCTTGAATAACAAAGAGTATACAATTACAAATCATGAACTCTACGAACAGTGGCGTAACTTTACTGGTGCTAATCTGACAGAGTTCTGGTTATTGAACTCTTATCTTATAGACCTGCATGGTGTTGACAGTAAGCCTGTACAGAGATTAAAATCATTTATGGATAAAACTATTGAAAACGACGAGTATACTGTAGCTGAAGTTCCACAATGGCGACACGGTTGGAAGCGAACTTATATATTCAAGGACTTAAACAGAAGAGAAGTCATTAAGTGGTTTGACACTCGAGTGAGACGATATTACAAGGGTCTGGACTTTGATGGTAAAGGTGTTTCCTTAAAACAGATAATTCGTTATTTGAGAAGAAATAAAAAACGAGCGTTATTCTTTAGACAAGTTGAACTACCGTAATGGTAAAGAAAAAGGTTCATTTTAATGACACAGTAACTGTGTTTTATATTCCCAAGGAAATGTTAAAACAGGATAGAGAACGTTTTAAACGTAGGATTCGTGATGTTGAAAGAATTATACGTCCGGTGCTTTTAGCTTACATTAATGGACGTGGTTACCCACGTCCTGGAGTTTGATATCCTTTATTATACAAAAGAACAAACTTTGAAAATTTTTATTCATTTATAAACATGCAACGAAACAGTAAACATCAATCTCTTACGAGAAGAATTGTACAGTTGCAAGATGCTGTTCGCCGCAAGTATCGCGCTTTCAAGTTGGGTAACATGTATACCGAGCAAACATTAGAAAAACAGTACAAACCAATTTTGACTGAACTTAGAAAGAGAACAGAGATGGAAACTAAACCAAAGGAGGAACCTATGGACCTCAGTGCGGACGAGCAGGATAATTTTAAGCCAGACTACATGTCTACGCCTAAAGGACCGTCGTGGAACACACAAGTGTTTGAAACATCGTCTCCCCCTCCACCCTCAGTTAGTCAATTGATACAAAGCCCCGCAAAGTTACATGAGGCTTCACAGTACGTTTTAGAGACGTTCAACGCACCCATTACACAAAAATACGTGTTAAAACTTTTGAAAGACGAGGCTGGTGTTAAGAATAAAATGGACAATATTTACGGACCACATATAGATAGTGATAAATTAATGGTGGGTAATCAACTGCTTACATTCGACAACGAAGGAAACATTCATTTGAACAATGTACAGTACAGAGGAACCGAAGGCCTTTACGAATTATTATTTAAAAGACAACCCGACGAAAATTTATACACACAAGATGACTTGGACGCTTATAAAGATGTACTGATAAAAACGAATGCGCATAAAAAAGGTTATTTACCTCATAATCACATTAACCGACCGACAAATTCCATAAAATATAAACACATAATAT
This sequence comes from Stictocephala bisonia, assembly GCA_035578905.1. NCBI lineage: Eukaryota > Metazoa > Arthropoda > Insecta > Hemiptera > Membracidae > Stictocephala > Stictocephala bisonia. The sequence continues at coordinate 20,419 of JAQJVL010004438.1, forward strand.
CCGTATTATTCCCCAAACAAATGTACGGTAAAGGGCTAAAAGACTTTGGATCACGTGACATTTCCTATTGGGACAATCCAAACGAGTTATGTGATAGATTGAAACTAATTATAGCTTCGACAGAGGCCGGAAATGCTAACCATAGGAACGAAATTCAAAACATAATCGAAGAATTAAAAGAAGCTAAAATTATATCAGGAGCTGGAAATAGCCGTTACAAATCATTAGTCGTTTGAGATTCGACTAGTAAACATGGATACTTTACCAATTGAGGTTAAAATGCAGATTTTACTTAACCTACCAATTGAACAAGTTAGTTTCATTACAGACTCGTATTTTTGGTTTCTTTACGAGAAATTACACTCACACAGTAATAAAAAGTTTAAACAAGAAAACTGTTTAAACTTTTTATTACTGTGTGAGTGTAATTTCTCGTAAAGAAACCAAAAATACGAGTCTGTAATGAAACTAACTTGTTCAATTGGTAGGTTAAGTAAAATCTGCATTTTAACCTCAATTGGTAAAGTATCCATGTTTACTAGTCGAATCTCAAACGACTAATGATTTGTAACGGCTATTGCCAGCTCCTGATATAAGTTTAGCTTCTTTTAATTCTTCGATTATGTTTTGAATTTCGTTCCTATGGTTAGCATTTCCGGCCTCTGTCGAAGCTATAATTAGTTTCAATCTATCACATAACTCGTTTGGATTGTCCCAATAGGAAATGTCACGTGATCCAAAGTCTTTTAGCCCTTTACCGTACATTTGTTTGGGGAATAATACGGAAATTATGTTTTTATATTTTATGGAATTTGTCGGTCGGTTAATGTGATTATGAGGTAAATAACCTTTTTTATGCGCATTCGTTTTTATCAGTACATCTTTATAAGCGTCCAAGTCATCTTGTGTGTATAAATTTTCGTCGGGTTGTCTTTTAAATAATAATTCGTAAAGGCCTTCGGTTCCTCTGTACTGTACATTGTTCAAATGAATGTTTCCTTCGTTGTCGAATGTAAGCAGTTGATTACCCACCATTAATTTATCACTATCTATATGTGGTCCGTAAATATTGTCCATTTTATTCTTAACACCAGCCTCGTCTTTCAAAAGTTTTAACACGTATTTTTGTGTAATGGGTGCGTTGAACGTCTCTAAAACGTACTGTGAAGCCTCATGTAACTTTGCGGGGCTTTGTATCAATTGACTAACTGAGGGTGGAGGGGGAGACGATGTTTCAAACACTTGTGTGTTCCACGACGGTCCTTTAGGCGTAGACATGTAGTCTGGCTTAAAATTATCCTGCTCGTCCGCACTGAGGTCCATAGGTTCCTCCTTTGGTTTAGTTTCCATCTCTGTTCTCTTTCTAAGTTCAGTCAAAATTGGTTTGTACTGTTTTTCTAATGTTTGCTCGGTATACATGTTACCCAACTTGAAAGCGCGATACTTGCGGCGAACAGCATCTTGCAACTGTACAATTCTTCTCGTAAGAGATTGATGTTTACTGTTTCGTTGCATGTTTATAAATGAATAAAAATTTTCAAAGTTTGTTCTTTTGTATAATAAAGGATATCAAACTCCAGGACGTGGGTAACCACGTCCATTAATGTAAGCTAAAAGCACCGGACGTATAATTCTTTCAACATCACGAATCCTACGTTTAAAACGTTCTCTATCCTGTTTTAACATTTCCTTGGGAATATAAAACACAGTTACTGTGTCATTAAAATGAACCTTTTTCTTTACCATTACGGTAGTTCAACTTGTCTAAAGAATAACGCTCGTTTTTTATTTCTTCTCAAATAACGAATTATCTGTTTTAAGGAAACACCTTTACCATCAAAGTCCAGACCCTTGTAATATCGTCTCACTCGAGTGTCAAACCACTTAATGACTTCTCTTCTGTTTAAGTCCTTGAATATATAAGTTCGCTTCCAACCGTGTCGCCATTGTGGAACTTCAGCTACAGTATACTCGTCGTTTTCAATAGTTTTATCCATAAATGATTTTAATCTCTGTACAGGCTTACTGTCAACACCATGCAGGTCTATAAGATAAGAGTTCAATAACCAGAACTCTGTCAGATTAGCACCAGTAAAGTTACGCCACTGTTCGTAGAGTTCATGATTTGTAATTGTATACTCTTTGTTATTCAAGCTAATACCGAATTTATTACAATGTTTAGCGAGCGTAGGTAATGCATGATTTAGAAACTCTACAGTATACAGTCCTTGGGCTAGGTTGTTTGCACCAGCAAATGGTTTTTTCCTTGTACTATCTGGTAGGCCAGACGGCTGTGCGGCAAAAGAAACATTATAGCTCACATTCAAATAGCAATTGGACTTTATTAACTGCTCGTAAATCCTCGTGGGGGAGCGGATGGGAATTGTTCTCTCCGTCACGTGCACACATCTGCTAGCATGTGGGAGTTTGCATGAGTAATCTAACAGCTGCATGTACACATGTGCAAAATTTAAGCTTCCATGACGGTCAGCCAGTGGTAGAGCGACATAGTTAAATATATCGGGGAACGGTCTAAATCTTGAAATCATATTTTGAGGTTGTCGAACCGTACAGTTTAACATGTTCTCATGGTAGATAACTAGTTGAAAGTGTACTCCTTGCTCTTCACTTTTTGTTAAAAACCGTATCCACAAGTCACGATTGTACATTCTTTCACTCGAGGATATCATTAATAGTACAACCGCGGGTGTTTGTAAAATTGTATGTTTGTGTCTCCAACATCTGTTGTTAAATTTACTCAACTTTCTACTACAATAATTCCCACAAAACCTTTTTTTATCCGCGTAATACTTTGTGCATAAATTTGAACTTATGCGTGTCTTTACCTTACACTCTGGTTTCTTAAACTGGGCAATGTCGTTATAATAGTAGAAGCGCACCATTTTGTAACCTGTCACTAACTGATGTTGTAAATTAAAGTTGACCGTATTTATATTACGAGACTAAAAACTTGTCAAAACCAATTCTGTATCTCCCTTTATCCAATTCACAATCCTTACTAATACAAATAAAACTGTAATTATCTTTCCAAGCTAAAGCGCACATTTCTTTAAACTTTTCAAAAGTCATGTCCGTATTTACATGGTCATTGTACACATGTTTGAGATTTGTTTCGTCCTGTTTGAATAAAATAATCAAGTTTGTATTATCTCTCACCAACTGTTTAGGTATCCTACTGTAGGTTTGTCCTATATAAAAGGAATCAATGTTATTATGTCGACCCATGGTAAAGTAGTTGCGTATATTATCGTGTTTCTCACACGCAATGTCGTCAAAAATCATAATAGAATTGTTTTTAGCTTCTTTAGGTGGTAAGACTTTAGTGTTTTCATCAAATACAAAGTAACCAATTTCCTTGGGTAAAACACTTTTTAAAAATTGATACTTGGGTTGGTGTAGAGACTTTGAGAAAATGTAAACATTTTCAAACCTTAATCCGTTTGGATCGAACAACATGTTGAACACAACGTTTGTTTTGCCACAATTACTAGGTCCAGCCACTATGCACCTTATAGTGGAGGGAAATAATGGACCATGTTTAATGCCACTACCTGTGCGTATAGTGTACATGTCAAAGTTTTCAACTGGAAGTTTAGTCGTCTGTTCAATAACACGCATTGTTGAGTTATGAATGAAAGTGTAAGGGAAGTCTTTATTTATACCAAGTCTTTCTTGTTCACCCATGTATTGTGTTTACCGTCGTACCCTAACCACTTTACAAGTACTTTGTCTCCTTTTTTCCTTATTACTTTTTCTACCAAGTATACATCATCTGTTTTGGATTTCTGTAGCTCTTTTTCGTAGAAACTTCCTTTAATAACGTCACCGGTATGGTCTTTGAGGAGGTAGGTTGTAGGAATAGTAGTTTGGACTTTGTACACAGTAAATATCTCGTTAGTCCAGTTGGGTAGGTATCCTTTGTCAAAGACTTTTTTATACTTACTTATCCTCACCTTGTCACCTACTTTAAAACGGACCTTTTTATCCACTTTCTTGTATTTTTGTCTGTTTTTATTAATGTTTTTTCTGACTATGTTTTCATTTCTTTTGTTCACATGACTTGGAGCCATGCCAATAGTTTTGTGTTTTCTTGTGTTGTATTCTTCCAACAAAGAAGGTAACATCTTGACCCATTGATACTTACCTTGCTCTGTGAACTTTCGCCACATTAATGCTTTGAGACTGCGGTTGAACCGCTCTACGATGGACGCCTTCTTGTCACTGTAGCTCGAGTAATGGTTTATACCATAGCTATTCATCAACTTTGTAAATCCTGCGTTGTAAAATTCTTTACCCGCATCAGTTTGTAAGTGTTTCATTTTATTCGAATTTAATATGGGTGTAATGGCTTTAACGATTTCTGGTCCAGTCTTGTCTTTTAATGGAACAGCAAAGGCGTATTTGCTAAAACAATTTATTATTGTTAAGATGTACTTGTAACCTCGGTTTTGTTTAGAATAGGGTATCATTTCAACCAAGTCCGCTTGGAACAAGTCTTGTATTCCCTTAACTTCTACAGGTCTAGTAGGGAATCTTTTTCTAACTGGAGCATGTAGCTCTCTTGCTATCTGCTCTCTTACACTCATAATGGAAGAATGGAAGGGTTTAGGTAAAGTTTAACAATTTATTTGGTTTTTTTTGGTGTATGGAGCCCCATCCTCGCTCCATACGGTGGCAGTCGACCATAAAAATAATATAAATAAAGTTCACTGCCTCCCTGCCAATTCTAAACCCTTTCACACACCCTGGACCTACGGATACTATCCAGCCATAGAGTGTCCTTTCACACACTCATTCAATCACATTCGCTTTTGGATACGGGTTTTCACACCCCAGAGCCACATTCGCTTTTGGATACGGGTTTTCACACCCCAGAGCCACATTCGCTTTTGGATACGGGTTTTCACACCCCAGAGCCACATTCGTACAGTCAAACATTCCATCTCATTCAGACCGTAAAAGGGTTTAGTTATTTCCACAAACATCTCTACCAGCAAATTGTATTAAAGGTAGGCCATTAACAAACCTACAGTTTGGAGAGTATTTTTTATGTTCATCAAATGGAACATCACCCTCTTCCCAACATCCGATATGTATACCACATGAGAAACAGCGAACTGCGTCGCTATAATTTAAATAATAAAAGCCAGCTTTTACCATTACATGTGGGTTGAGGAATGGGACTGGCCAATTTAGAAAAGTGTCCAGCCTCACGTTTTCAAAGTGATACTGTGGTGGACCGTCTTTTTTAGAAAAGTAAATTTGTATCAAGTACTGTTGAATTGATTTTGGAAGGTCTAATTGTTTAATTTCAAAAAAGTTATTAAAATTTTTACATAGTTCCACTGCAGCGAGAGAAGCAAGTGAACCGATTGGCGCCATTAGTGCAAGTGACGCAATAAGAACAGGATGTGGGAAAGGAAGGAGTGGTGGGGGAAGGGAATGTCAGTCAGTCAGTAATGGAGCGTTTAGAGATACAGGAACGTATTGATGGACTTTATAGAAGTCTGGAAGTCAATCTTGTTGTTACGGTATTACTTTTTGTACTGTACTTATTATTTTTTTCATGTACATCATGGGTGAACTTTTTTAAGGTACGTTTTTACTCAAGTTTTGGTTTTTTAGTTATGTAGTCATGGTCATGCTCTAAAGATCGTTTTTTACTAATAATGTGATGTCCGTAGGCTAAAGTATCTATGCCGTTTTCCAAAATGTATCTTTTATCGTCAAAGGGAGATAGTGATAATTTTGAAATGTGTTGCGTGTAAATGTTATGTTTGTCACTGCGGATATTTAGAGCTGATGTTGTTTTTGTCGAATGATTTAAAAGACAATCTTTGTACATTTCGTGTTTTAGGTGTTTTTTTATCGCGACTCGGGGGACGCCTTTAGCCACCTTCTTTTCCTCTAGATCTGAGTTTAAAACGGAGTAGCATTTCGCTCTCAAGCCAATTATTTCCCTAGCTGGATTTGAATTTAACTCGTCTTTAAATTTTCCTAACGCTTTTTTGTTTTCTACACTATAACATTGGTGGTTAGGTGGATAGTCGGAGGTATCGAAAAGGTGTAATTCATTTTTCATGTCCGCATAGACATCTGGAGTATATACATTGTAAAATAGAGAATCAGTATCAGTCATACAAAGTTTTATGTTTTTCCCATACTTTGTAACTGCCCAGTTGTAATGAAAATTGTACATTATTAATTTCGAAATTTCTAAAACTGTAAATCCAACATAAATGGGTCTGTTTAAGAAGATGGTTTGTTTTTTTAAAGCCAATCCCGCGATATCTTTATTGTAAGCAAAGAAAGTCTTGAGTCTGGGACTAGCTGTCCATTTTACCAATTGTTTCTCGTTATTTACAAGTTTAAAATCAATACGTGACCTAACATTTTCCAAAGATTTACCATATGTGGCGTTGTTCATTAACTTAAAAAAATCTTTTTCGAAATTGTTTTTAGACTGTTTTCTTTTTTCTGTGTTAAAGTTAATAAATGGGGCTAACCAGGCAGACTGTTTAAAGCTAAGAACTCTGTGTATTTTAGTCAGTACAAGTCCAAGTTCGAGGTAAAGTTTCAAAGTGCGGTAGTGTACAACGTACTTGGTTTTGTCAGAGAGAGTAGTCAGTAGTTTTTCAGTCTTGGGAGGTTTATAGTCGAGTTCGTCTAGCAAGTCCCTACAGTATGTCGATAGCATGTCGTATGTCACCACTTTTCGTTCGGGGGCCAGTGGAAAGTCAGAGTGTAAGTCGTGTAAATGGTCAGGGTAGTGTAAGTCAACCTCTAAAATGTAACCTATGTCAGAGTCGTTGGGTACGTTTGTAATGTCAATGTCCTGTGGGTCGATCCAGTTAAAGCCAGACTCTGGGAGTCTATCGGACATGCTGGTTCCGTATAAATTATTACAATCGAGGTAAAGTAGGTAATTTGTGGGTTTTGTGTTGTCAAAGTTGGGTAAGTAGGGATTGTTGGCCTGGGCGTACCGGTTAGGTATCATGGAGACACCGCCCCGGATCCCAGACTCGACAAAGAGGTGTTGGTCTATGTCAGTAAGTAGTTCAAGACGTACGTCTGTCATTTTGAGCATGGAATTCCATGCCAGTCCGGGGGCAGAGTAGACGTTACAGGGGTCAATCCCGTAGTAAGTCATACTTGTCGTCCTAAAATTTTCAAACACATCGGCAAGTAATAACACGTCTGTCAGTAGGTAAAGGTCGTGGTACTGTTTCATTGAAGTCATGTCAAAAGTATTCCACACAGTCTGTGCGTGTAAGTAGTCTTCGTCAGTGATATGTGTTTTGGTCAGGTCGTTGTAGAACGCCTCCTTGGGAGGCAGTTCAGTATCGTTAAATTTTGATTGATTGGTCATGTAAGTGTAGGGAAAGACGCCTTTTCGTAAGAGTAAGTCTGTGTTGGACATACACTGCCCTAAAACTTTGAATTTGGAAGCCCCGTCAGAAACTAGGTTGGACACGAGTGTGTCCAAAGAGGCGTTAAGGAACTGTAAAGAATCCAGGAAACGAAGTGACTCAAGGGTGACTGAAATGTACCGCTCACTAGTTGTAGCGATACATGACAGTTTTTCTTTTTTGAATTTGCCTAGCCCTTGGATCAAGTGGTGGCAGTCATAACCTCTGAGGTTATGGAAAAAGACTGGAATGTGATCGGGAACTTGGTAGTTTAAGTTACATGAATTGTGGGCGGGTCCCAAGAACTCACCCGTTAAATGATTATGGTTGGCCACTTTGTCTCCGTCTAAAGGTTTTTGACAAAGGTGACAGGTGGTAGCATTTTTGAAAACAATTTTGTCTTGTGGAGACATATTAATAGGAATATTTTTATGAATAATTGGTAAGAGCTCTTTAGACTCCTCAATCAAACAATTTAGAAAAGTATCTACAACGTCGGGGCCGCTATAGACTTTGGGTTGTTTTACTGGTTTGCCATCACTGTCAATAATTACGTAACAAAAACCAGAGGGGACGTGGTGGGCAGTGTTTGTAGTGTGTGAAGTAGTAGGGTCATTCAGTGCTGTGTCAATTGGAACGACAAAGGACTCGAAGTCACAGTAAATGGTAAATGGGACTTTGTGAGTAAGTGTGTAGTTTTTAAAATACATAAGTTTTTCGTCTTCAGTAGGAAGTCTAGTCTTTTGTGTACCGTGTGGTGAACACAAAGGTAAGTGGTTAGTAAGTGAGTCATTAGTACGAAATCTGTGTAGGCAGTAGTCACAGTAGTAAGATGCTTTGTTGTATTTAGTCAAGTGAGCTAAAAGTCGGGACATGTTTGTAATCAGACAGTAGTGGGAGGTGGTGTCAGTAGTCAGTAGTAACAAGTTGATGTGGTGAGCTCTAAATTTTTCTTTGGTTATTCTTAGGGGGTAAATTTCGTCTTTTTCAAATCCAAATACATTTACAGAGATAGCAGGGTTCAATTTTTCAAATTTATCTAAATCGGTAATTTTGACAGGATAGCTAATCCCAGACATGTTTAATTTAGATTCAAGTTTTTTGTAGTAGCTTATTCGCCTATGTCGGTCTGGGTACAAATGGGCAAGTACAGAGTAGAGGAAACATTTTTGATCGTCGTTCTTAATATTTACAATTCCCTTAGTAGGGTGAGCAATTTTTTTCGGAGTGGGTATGTAAGAAGAGGCGTACAAAGGTTGAAATTTAACAATGAACAGATCTAGGTGTAAAACGTTTTCAATTACCCACCCACTACCCTGACTAACCCACCTACCCACGCTTTCTAAAATTTTGTCTGTAGCCTCGGAATACTGAGTATCTAGAGAGTCGGAAGGTAGCAAAGGACGAGTTTTACCATGAAAGAAGGGAGTTGTAGTCATTTCTTCGTTGTTAACAATTTTTGTGAATTTAATTTGAACCGCGATGTACCATTTGACTCCCCCGAGCCTGTTTAGGTGGTTATTTATTTCGGACATAATTTTATTTTTATGTTCAGTAAGTACGTGAAGGAGATCGGAACCGGAAGTGTCGAATCGACGGGATATGGTGACCAGGTTATCGTTAATGGCAAAGGATTCCATGGTTAGGATACAATGAAATTAATTATTAAATTAAAGTAAAAAAGCAAGGATATTCAAAATATTGATTTTTACTTTGAAATACCGTACAGAGAACGGTGTCCAAAATATAAATTACAAGAATCAAGTTAAAGTATTTATGATGAGAATAATTGTATTTAATAACGAGTAGGAGCAATCAACGTCTGATCGGCGCGAGCGCAAGAGCAGAAGTGAGAAAGATTACTTGTGGTAGGTAGGTGAAGTAGGGAGAGAAGGGGGAGGGGAGGGGAGGGGAGGGGGAGGGGAGGGGGTAACCAATCAGAACGTAGCATTTGGATCAGGCGCCTGTCCAGACTTGAAACTCCGATTACGTCATCCCGCGCACAGCTGTTGGTAGTTCCCACGCATGCCCGCCCTTGAGTGTCGCGCCGGGAAAACCAGTCCTGGAGTCCTATACCCGAGTTTCGCAGCCGCTGTATGAGTGGTGACGTAACGCGCTTGTCCACCGAGCACAAGTCCCCGCACATGCGCGCTCGACCAGCAGACGACGCGTACGAAGGTAGCCACAGAGGAATACCCAAAAGCATTTTATATAGTGTAAAGACCGTCATCTTTTTACATTTTATATAGTATAACGGGGAAAAGGATAGGAGTGTATTTTATATAGTATAACAAGGTTAACAGTGAATTTTATATAGTATAACACGAAAAAAGTTAGGTTAACAGCGAATTTTATATAGTATGATGTGGGAATTTGGAGGGAAATTTAGGAATTTGAGGGAAATTTTTGGGAGGGAGGGGGGAGGTTGGTACCACTACGCCGCCATCTTGGACAAGTCACGTGACCGCTCTCGACCAATCAGAGGCCAGAAAAGTGGGTCTAAAACCCGACCATTTTATCTACTCAAGTACATTCAGTCCAATCGTTAATGCTTGGTCAGATTTGACCCCATGACCCACAGTGCTATTTGTGTTTTTTTTTTTTTTTTTTAACTCAATCTAGACGTTTTTTGTTGAAATCTATTGTTCTTACAGTTTCTTTTGAATAAGTACTTTTTATTCACGTGGAAAAAGTTTACAATGTGTAGCCAGAAACCTTGTGTGACTGCTGGTTGAATAAAAGATATGAGAGCCACAAGTAAAAACCATAACCAAAAACGCACTTAAAATGTTGGTTGAACTTAAAAATAAAAATGATTTTAATGAAGAAAATGAGCCTGTTTGCTAGAAAAGAGGGTGTAGTCACCTGTGTGATATTTTTAAGAGTAATTTTTACTGCGTAAAATGTTTTTTTAATTTTATAGGTTGCTATTTCTAATAAATATTTTATGTGTGCAAGATTTGCTCCATGCTTAAGAAAATCACTGTTTTTGGGGCACATGTACATGCCCCTTATTGGTGGAAGGTGATGAATAGGTTAAAATAGAATGTTATTATTAGTCTACATTTTAGGATGTTTTAATCATAAGGTGAACCAATAAGTTCATTTTGTTTTGAAAGGTATAAGGTCTTTTTTACTATTTAGTTTAGTTTACTTGTAAGCATATTATGACATTCAACAATTGGTTTTATACCTATTAAAGTTTTTAGTTTTTTGTGAATTAATAACCTTTTTTTCTTTAATTTTACATTACAGACATATTTGACCCCAGGTTGCTAATAAGGCAAGTTTATCCTATGGTGACATTGTAGGGTTACACTGATAGACTACCTCATAAAATTAGGGATTAGATTTTTCACCTGAAATTAATGAACATTCGAAGCTCTAAAAATTAATTTGCTGTTATACATGAAGAGAAACCCAATTTGGAGGTAAGTTGATTGTTTTTTTGGACTTGTCTTTAACTAACACCATTATTTTCAATAAACATTTTAATACTATATACCAGGTACTAATTGCATTATTATAAATAAAAGTAATTAAGAAGATACACACAAGAGGCACTACAACTGCCAAACAGATTTATTATTTGACAATTGTTATCAGTTTTAAAGATCAAACAAAACTGTCATACACCACAGGGGTTATAATGTAATATATACCTATATCATTTGTTTAATCGCAGCACAATGAGTGACTGAAAAGTACTATATTAAGGAACAAATAATAAAATTTACTAAAAACTGAATTTCCCATTCAATTAATGGCAGTAAAACTACATTAAGACATGACAAATTACAAGGTTTACAAAGATTGTGTTAGGCAATGTTTTCATCTAACAGAGGTCAATTTTCTCATTAATAGGACAGTATGTTAGTCTAGGATAGTTTCCATGAAGTAATCAATTTTTTTGTCTTTATCTGAGTTTATGTTCCAAACAAATTGACTTCTTGAGAAACAAGTCATCCATGATCAAATAAAATTAATAGTCAGAAAATCTATAGTATACATATATTACTTGACTACATTAAGGGACTTATTTAGTTTTCCTTCTGTTGTGAACAACAGTAAGTAAATCAATATGCCTAAATAATTATTTTTTTCTCTAAGAGTACTTTGATTTTTAAACATGTTTCTTTGATTTATATAGGTTGCAATGTCTTATTTTTATATAATATGTCGTATGTAGGCTAGCCTAGTACTAGGCCTATATGTAACCTAACTTGGTAAAACCTTCAAATCATGTTTAAGATTTGCTATATTATGTTATTTATGTTAGGCTACGTAGTAATAGGCTCAATTAATTGTAAATATATTAAATATTACATAATAGTATAGTTTGAATTACCAGGTATGAGTAGAATCAAATAGGTTACATTAGAACTTTCCAGTAGCTTCATGAAGCTATACAACTTTTATGTTATAATTAATAGTTATGTGTAAATATTACCAAATAGACTACTTAAAACAATAAACTTATTTTATTTATGCTTTAATATTAAACTTTTGACAATTATAGGATAAAAGATGTCATACTGTCGTATTTTGACATATTGACGACAGAATGTTCTATAACTTTCTTTTTGTTGTAATATGTTCCATGGCTTCTGGAGCCTTCGGGGTCAAGTTTGTTCTTGAAGTTCTAGATTGTAACAAATGTATATAAGGCGGCTGCACTGCTGCTAGTTTTTAGTTTTGAGTTTTCAGTCAGTGTGTGATTGTTCAATTCGTTAGTGTGGAACAACTCGGAATTGCGGTAGTGCAAATCATTGTGAGTTGTGAGTTTAGTGTTATTGTGTTTCAAGGTGAATAAACGCTCGTGTACTTAAATTGTACGTGTGTTATTTTCGTGTCCCTAGTGATATACTGTATAGTAATCGCTAGTGTGTGACGACAAATACAGGTATTTTAATTCCCCCCCCCCCCATTAACTTGTCATGAATAAAGTGATTTATATTGAAGAATGTTTATTTGAACCTCTAAGATTTTTTATGTACAATAAAAAACACCCCACTGGAAATTGGGTAGTATGGGAATTAATAATAAATATTAAGCTAAAGCAAGCACTAGTTCTCTTTATCAGTATTCAAAAGGGTGGAAGACTGACAAAAATAGAGGTATAATGCTACTCTTATCAAATGTTTGGCTAATTTGAATTGTTTCCTTGAACATCATGAATTAAATCACATTTAAGTTATTTTAAGGCAGATAAAACATTCACTCAAGACACCAAATGTTATGAAAAGCAAGTTATTACAATAATCAACAACCATGTATAACATCATTTTTAGGCTTTGTTTGGCTATTGCATATGTTGACTCACTCCCACAGTATCCCATTTGGGGGAGGACGTAGAATAAATTAAATACAGTGGCCGTTTTTTTCTTTTTTATAAGTGAGTTATAATAATCGTAAAGAATATGAAATAGTAAAATTTATTCTTCTCGTAATGTACAATATTCAGAACAAAAAGAAAATTCAGAGTAAAAATAACCACTCTGCCTAGTAAATGTGGTTAGCTAAAACATATCCTCTTAACTTTTGGACGGTTTTGATCTCCATAAGTAATTGTGTATAAGATTTATATCTGTTGTGACTACGTATCAATTGACAAAATTATGTGGTTCATATGTTGTTCAGAAAAACTTTCTTTAGAATAAATCCTAACAGGTAAATTTTTTCATTAATTGGACAGTGTTATTCTAGGACACAGTTTCCATGAAGTAATCAATTTTTTTTGTTTTTATCCACCAAAATGTTGAGTTTATGCACCAGACAAATTTACTTCTTGAGAAACAAGTCATCTATGATAAAATAAAATTAATAGTCAGAAAATCTATAGTATACATATATTACTTGACTACATTAAGGGACCTTATTTAGTTTTCCTCCTGTTTACTAGTCATGATAATGTTTATTTGACCCAATTGAAAAGCATAGCAAGCATAAGTTCTATTAAAACATATTTATACAATTGCTATACAAAATAATCACGCGGTAGATTGTTATTGATGGTTTCAAATAATAGTCAACTTAAGCCTTGCATACTAGAGATGGGTAACTCCGGAGTGAACGACAACAAAGGAACTACTCCGGTTAAGGAGTTACAGCTCCAACTCCGAGTGCTAGTGCGGAACTAGTTCATTTCGGAACTAGAATAAATGAGTATTATATGTCATAAATATATGCATATAAAATATACAATAGTTTACTTTCTGCTGGAAAATTCATGACATCCATACTTTTTCTTTGTAAAATAATTAAATAAAATACACAATTCAAATTGTTAGCTGTATATAACCTAAAAATCATATGTTAGTTTCTATCTTTTTGGAACTATCAACAGCAACAGAAAGGAGTGAGAACGAGATGCGCGCGCAACCACTGTCAGAGCGGCTGCAGTGTCGACGTATCTCTCCCCACTCCATGGAACTAACATAGTTCCGGAGTTGTTGGAACGATCAAAACAAAGGAGTGAAGTACGTGATGCGCGCGCATCCACTCGGAGCGACTCACTTGAGCTTCGCTCCACGTTGAACTGGAACGACGTTCGGAGTTGGAACTACTCCGCGGAACTAGTTCCGAGTCATTATAACTCCGGAGTGAACTAACTCCGTCTGATGAACTACATTTCCCATCCCTATGCATACGGAATGCACAACTAATGATTAACGTAGTGTATTAGTATCAACATGTTGACCCGTAAAATATTTCCTATGGGTTATTAAAAGACATTTATTTTGTTTTCAACTAGAATAAAAAATATAAACATATCAAATATCACGCAAACCCGTTTTAGTGTTATTGCAGAGTGTATACCTATGTTTAGGTATTTCACTTCCTTAAGAACGCATTAGTTTTGTAACCTCTTCATATTTGTTTGACCATGTTATTATTAATTTGACTTATCCTATCATTGGTTTCTTTTATGAGTTCATTAAATCTCATATTAGTTTCAGCATTTATCTTGATAAGGTTATCATTCATCTCTTTAATTTTAACATCTGTTTGGTCTAGCCTAACATTAATTTTATCAAGTTTAGAATCAAAGTTAGTATTCATGTTTGATAACAACTCCATTATATTTGATAATGTGTGTTCCATGTTTGAACTTGGCCTATCCATGTTATGTTTATTATTTTGATCTAGTTCTTTGTCTCTAACTATACTGTGACATTCCGAGTGGCCTCTATCCTGGGAACCGGTGATGCGGAAGTAATGGATGGGTCGCTGACCACCTGCCCTGCTTGTTTACAACCTTTGGGGCACAATGGCTTACGCATGAACGCCCCTTTACCTCTTCAATAGACTTCTAGAATCTTCTGGGTTGACGAGCCAGCTCTTTCATGGAACTTCGGACGCAGGGGAATTCAAGAAGCTTCTAGATGGAGACCTGCAGGTGATATATACGGCCCGGATACCAGCGCTAGTCAGTCAGTCAGTGAGTCTAGAGCCTACAGCCCGGGTGTTTGCAGCGACAGTGAGCGAGTTCTACAGTGCGAGTGAAGTGTCCGAGTATAGTGAAGTGGTCTACGGAGAAGTTACCGGTGAGTGGTTCGTTGTGGGGATCAACGAAGGAGCAGTGCGGTACTTGTGGACGACTTCTGAAGGGACACTGAAGAAACTGTGAGTGAACTGTTAGCTTTGGACTGTAGGTAGTAGGGAATCTAGTAAAGTCAATTAGTAGTCAGTAATTGTAAATAATAGTAGAGAATCTAGGAAAGCCACTTTATGAGCTAGGAATTGTAATTAAAAGAAGGGAATTTAGTAAAGTCACTTTGCAATTAGTAGTTGTAATTGATTACCATTTATTGATGCCATCTAAGATTGTAATTATAAATTAGTTTAACTGTAACAGTAGGCCTAATAGTAAATTGTACTTTTCACAATAGTTTAAGTTAAGGAATTAATCCATTTAATTATAATAAGTTAATTTTATATATTCAATAAATTTAGTAATTGTTTAGTATATCGTGTTGCTTATTTGTAAAACCCACATAGTGAATAATTATTTATAAATTAGGACGTATAAAAAACGTCACACTGGTGTCAGAAGTGGGATCGATTTGTTGAGCAACACGTTTAATATTTTTATCTATTGAAAGTTATTGTTAAGCTGTTTATTGAATTCATTTACTGTAATTCTATATTGTTCAGACGTAGTTTTGCAAAAGAACGATGGCATCTAGTGGAGTTAAGTTAGTAGACTTAAAAGTGGCTGATTTAAAGCGGGAGTTAGAAGAAAGCGATTTAGATCATACTGGAACAAAATCAGTTTTAGTAAGTAGACTTAAGCAGGCAATGCTAGAAGCAGGGGATGATCCAGAAACATTCCTTTTTGAAACTGAAGCTAGTTCACTTAAGTCTATGATTACCAGAAATGCAGAGAAATTACAAAGTAACTTAAACAGAAATGTCGAGAAATTACAAAATGACTTAAAAGGAAATGCAGAGAAATTACAAAGTGACTTAAACAGAAATGTCGAGAAATTACAAAATGACTTAAAAGGAAATGCAGAGAAATTACATAGTGACTTAAACAGAAATGTCGAGAAATTACAAAATGACTTAAAAGGAAATGCAGAGAAATTACATAGTGACTTAAAAGAAGTGAAAGATGACTTAACCGAAAAACTAAATAGTAATTGTAAAACCTTGAAGGAAGAGTTAGCTACAGAATTTAATTATAAAATTTGCCAAGTTGAAGACGAATTTAAAAAACAATTAGATGACTGTTCGAACGAATTTAAAAAACAATTAGATGACTGTTCGAACGAATTTAAAAAACAATTAGATGACAGTTCGAAGCAATTAGGTGATAGGATTAGGGTTTTAGAAGAAAAGGTTCAGGAGAGGAAGGAGTCAATAACCTGCAACGAACCAACTGGGATCTCAGGAAGTGGACAGCAACCGCCCAGCCTTAAACCTCGGCCCAGTGTGTGTCCACCCGTAAATAACGCAAGTTTGCCAACCTTCGACGGAAAGCTGTCCTGGGAAGATTTTATTACTTTGTTTGAGACTGCCGCTGCTGTCTACAATTGGCCATCATCAGCGAAGGCGTCCATGTTGTGCCTTTCACTTCGTGGAGAAGCTCTGAGCGTACTGCAAACCGTTCCACCTGCTGAGCGACAGCATTACGAATATTTGATTAGACGGTTGGAAATGCGGTTCGGACATAAACACATGGAACTGGTCTACAGATCTCAGCTCAGGAGTCGTCACCAGAAGTCCAATGAGAGTCTTCAAGAATTCGAAGCTGACATCGCACGATTAGTGAGGGGCGCTTATCCCACAGTGGACGAAGCTGTCTACGAGAGCCTATCCATTGAAAGGTTCCTCGATGGACTGCGGGATGCTGAGACGCAGCAGGCTGTAAAGTTGGCCCGGCCTAACACTTTAAACGAGGCCCTGACGCAAGCCTTAGAGTTTGAGGCCGTAAAGCAATCCGTCCGGGGCCAGGCACGTCTGCGAGGAGTCTACGCAGAGGAAGAAGAACCTATGAAGATAGAAGACATCGTAAGAAAAGTGCTTGATGCCCTGAGGGACCGGAAGAAGGAGATTCGCTGTTGGGGGTGTGGAGAGTTAGGCCATCCCCGAAGTAAATGCCCGAGTAAAGCCTCTCGGGGGACAGAGGCAGGAAAACTAAAAAGGGTTGATGGGAAGGGGCAACTGTCAACCCAGCAACTTGAGGCCCCAGCTAAGAGCATCATCGTAGCATCTTTGTCAGGTCAGACCAACAGCCTTTACATAGACGGATTGGTAAACGGGGAGCCCAGAAGCCTTTTGCTGGACACTGGTGCAACGATGACGATATTGAATGAAGATATTTGTCCTTCCTCTATGAAAATAACTCCGACGACCTGGACAGTGAAGACTGCGACTGGGGACTTTGCCAGCGTCCGCGGGGAGACAGTTGCCACCTTCTGCATCGGGGGTGCATGTCTTGAGCATCGCGCTCTTGTAGCTGACATTGAGGAGGACGTCATACTCGGCATGGACATGATGACGAAACTTGGCTTACAGTTGGACCTCAGGAAAGGAGTGACGACCATTGGGGGAGAGGAAGTTGCTCTTCAGCATAGGAAGAATTTATCTTCTTGGGTGCGCTTGTTGAAGGACGCCACTCTGCCACCTCGAACTCAAAAGATCGTCAGAGCAGAAATGGACAAGACTATTCCGGAAGGCCAGAACTTAATGCTGGAACCAGTTATAAACGACGAGGAACTTGGACGTGGGGTACTTGTAGCGAAAACACTGTTCAAATCTTCTAAGGAAGTTCCAGTCCGTATAATGAATTTGAATGACCATCCTGTTGCATTGAAACAAGGTAAGCTCCTAGGTAAATGTTCTCCGGTTTCTTCTGTTTCACGAGCTGATAGGAATATCTCTTCAGACCATAAAAACCTTCCAGAAGACATAGCGGAGTTTGTAAGAGATGCATGCAAGGGAATGGCATTGGATCAAACGAAGCAAGTCGCAAGGTTAATAACAGAATATCAAGATGTGTTTGAAACTGCTACGGGGCCAAAAGGTAGAACAACTGTGGTTCAACATAAAATTAATGTTGGGGACGCTAGACCAATCCGTCAAATACCTAGGAGACTACCCTGGGCGAAGAGAGAAGAGGCAGAGCGAAAAATAAAAGAAATGGAGCAAGATGGAGTGATTGAGCCCTCCAGCAGCCCATGGACTTCGCCGGTAGTATTAGTAAAGAAGAAGGATGGGACTTCCAGGTTCTGCGTGGATTACCGTCTACTGAACAATGTTACGAAGAAAGACAGTTATCCCTTGCCCCGGATTGACGACACTCTGGATGCTCTCGGAGGCTGTAAGTTCTTCTCGACCCTGGACTTGAAGAGCGGGTACTGGCAGGTGGAGATAGCTCCGGAGGACAAAGAGAAAACAGCGTTTTCCATAGGGAATGGAAACGGACTTTGGCAGTTCACGGTGATGCCCTTTGGACTCTGCAATGCTCCAGCTACCTTCGAGAGACTCATGGAAAATGTGCTACGGGGACTGACTTGGGAAACTTGTCTAGTGTATCTGGACGACATCATAGTCATAGGGAAGACGTTTAACGACCATCTTCAGAATCTGGAGAAAGTTTTTAAGAGGCTTCGTTCTTCCAACCTGAAGTTAAACCTAAAAAAATGTAATCTTTTCAAGAATAAGGTTAACTATCTTGGACACGTAGTGTCATCCGAAGGAGTGACTGTGGACCCGGAGAAGATTAGCACCGTGAAGGAGTGGCCTGTCCCACGTAACAAACATGAGGTGAGGAGTTTTCTTGGACTTTGCACCTACTACCGCCGCTTCGTGAAGGGCTATGCTGATATTGCTAAGCCACTGACCAAGCTCACCGAAGAACAGCGTAAGTTTGAGTGGACTCCAGAGGCTAGTGAGGCTTTTGAGACGCTTAAAACTTCTCTTTGCAGCGCTCCAATCTTAGGGTTCCCACGGTTTGGAGAGAAGTTCATTGTGGACACGGACGCCAGCGATGTGGGTATAGGGGCAGTTCTCTCCCAAGTTCAGGACGACCACGAAGCTGTAATAGCTTACTTCAGCAGAACGCTATCCAAAGCAGAAAGGAATTATTGCGTCACCAGAAGAGAGCTACTTGCAGTCGTGAAGTCATTAGAGCATTTTCACAAGTACCTCTATGGACAGCCTTTCCATTTAAGGACCGACCATTCTGCCCTGACTTGGCTAATGAACTTCAAGAACCTGGAGGGACAGACAGCTCGATGGGTGCAGCGTCTTCAAGAATACCTCTTGAACACCGACGAGGGAGAAACCATTCCAATGCCGACGCCCTGTCTCGACGACTTTGCCCAGAGGGTTGTAAGCACTGCTCCAAGGTAGAAGAAAGGAATCCGTCCGTGGAAGTGCGTTGTGTCTCTTTGGAGCCAGCTAGTGGATGGGAGCCGGAGGAACTCCGTAAAGAGCAGCTTGAGGATAGTGAGGTTGGACCACTGCTGCGGGAGAAGGAATCGGGGGCTCGTCCTAGCTGGGAGGCCATTGCAGCTAGGAACCATGTTTATAAGAGCTACTGGGCACAGTGGGACTCAATGAGGGTTAAGAACGGAGTGCTTATAAGAATCTGGGAGGCCCCTAATGGTAGGAAGCAGATTGAACAGATTGTGCTCCCCAGAAGTAAAAGAAAGGAAGTGCTGGAGGAGATCCACAATGGAGCATCTGGTGGGCACTTAGGTGTCAACAGAACGGTGGACAAGCTACGTCAGCGGTTCTACTGGTTGAACTTGAGGGCTGATGTAGAGAAGTGGTGCCGCCAATGTGATGTCTGTACTGGAAGCCGAGGGCCACAAACAAGAAGTCGAGGCAGAATGCAACAGTACAACGTTGGGGCACCCTTCGAGAGGATCGCCATCGACATCGCCGGTCCATTTCCCATGTCAGATGCAGGAAATAAATATCTCCTGGTTCTCATGGACTACTTTACGAAATGGCCAGAAGTATACGCCATACCAAATCAAGAAGCCGCAACAGTAGCTGGGTGCTTGGTAAACGAATTCATCTGTCGGTATGGAGTGCCACGTGAGCTGCACAGTGACCAAGGGACGAACTTCGGATCCCTGTTGATGAAGGAGGTGCTTCAGCGTCTCGGAGTGCACAAGACACGGACAACTGCACTTCATCCGCAATCTGATGGGATGGTCGAGAGATACATAAAGACACTCGTTGGACACCTCAGGAAAGTTGTGTCCACCAATCAGCGGGATTGGGATCGGAAGGTGCCCATTTTCTTCCTGGCGTACAGATCTTCGGTCCACGATACTACAGGTTTCACCCCAGCGAGGATGATCTTCGGAAGGGAGCTGCGGCTGCCTAGTGACCTCATGTTCGGCCTGCCACCTGACGCAAAGCAGCCCGCAACGGACTACGCCTGCGAGCTCGTCGACCACCTACACGACACTCACGAGTTCGCTCGTCAGCACCTAAAAATGGCCAGTGACAAAATGAAAGCTCGCTACGACCGGCAAGCTAATTCCACTGGATTCCAGGTGAACGACCTGGTGTGGCTCTACAGTCCCATCCGGAAGAAGGGGAGATGCCCGAAATTTCAACAGGATTGGCAAGGACCTTATCGGGTAGTGACACGAATCAACGATGTGGTCTACAGGATTCAAAGACACCCAAGAGGCAAGATGCTTGTGGTCCACCTTGATCGCCTAGCACCGTACCATGGAGCGGAAGCTGATCGGGACGATCAGCCTTAAGGAGGGGGCAGTGTGACATTCCGAGTGGCCTCTATCCTGGGAACCGGTGATGCGGAAGTAATGGATGGGTCGCTGACCACCTGCCCTGCTTGTTTACAACCTTTGGGGCACAATGGCTTACGCATGAACGCCCCTTTACCTCTTCAATAGACTTCTAGAATCTTCTGGGTTGACGAGCCAGCTCTTTCATGGAACTTCGGACGCAGGGGAATTCAAGAAGCTTCTAGATGGAGACCTGCAGGTGATATATACGGCCCGGATACCAGCGCTAGTCAGTCAGTCAGTGAGTCTAGAGCCTACAGCCCGGGTGTTTGCAGCGACAGTGAGCGAGTTCTACAGTGCGAGTGAAGTGTCCGAGTATAGTGAAGTGGTCTACGGAGAAGTTACCGGTGAGTGGTTCGTTGTGGGGATCAACGAAGGAGCAGTGCGGTACTTGTGGACGACTTCTGAAGGGACACTGAAGAAACTGTGAGTGAACTGTTAGCTTTGGACTGTAGGTAGTAGGGAATCTAGTAAAGTCAATTAGTAGTCAGTAATTGTAAATAATAGTAGAGAATCTAGGAAAGCCACTTTATGAGCTAGGAATTGTAATTAAAAGAAGGGAATTTAGTAAAGTCACTTTGCAATTAGTAGTTGTAATTGATTACCATTTATTGATGCCATCTAAGATTGTAATTATAAATTAGTTTAACTGTAACAGTAGGCCTAATAGTAAATTGTACTTTTCACAATAGTTTAAGTTAAGGAATTAATCCATTTAATTATAATAAGTTAATTTTATATATTCAATAAATTTAGTAATTGTTTAGTATATCGTGTTGCTTATTTGTAAAACCCACATAGTGATTAATTATTTATAAATTAGGACGTATAAAAAACGTCACAATACTTAGTAAAGTGTCAGAATCATCTGAATCATTTTCAGTGACTTGATCATTATTCATTTTGGACATGATTAGTTTACTAAAATTTAATAGGTTTTAAGTTTGAAACAAAATTGTCTTTAAAATATTTTTAACATTTTTGAAAACACTTTACAGCCTCGCGTGGTTGGTCCGCCAAACTATAACCTCTTCCTTTATGTGATGAGTTACATTAGAGTAAGGTTTTTGTTAATTTGGTATATTATTGCTCAAATTAAAATTTTTTAGAATCTCAGGCTCGATATATTTTTTTATGGGTAATTCTGTAAATTACAATGAATAAAACTCTAGATTTGTCTTAATGAAAAAGCTAATTTATTAATTACATTTTAAATTTATTTAGGCATTTTAATAGAACAAAACAAATGTATTATTTAATTGATACAGATTTCTTTAAAAGATTATCTAACTAAGTTAATTAACTAAAACTTATATTAGTTTTTCTTCATGTGATGATGAAGCTCCTTGTGGACTTGAAATTCATATTAAAAGATGCAATGACGGTTCCGATTTAGATACCGTATAACTATTTAGATAATTGAATTAAACAATTAAACAATGATTGATTTTAGATATCTTCACCGATTACCCAGGTTCGAGGTCAGTCGACACCCGCGGTGAAATAGAACTTGTGCACACGGCCCTTGATGGAAGAGGAGTGAGCGAGAGTGGCATCCTTTGTGTGTGTCTCTGTAAGGGAAAGAATTTTGGGTTGGAGACTTCCCGGTCTGTACATGTGCTCTGGGTGTGGTCTGATATATGCTGCCACTTGTTGCCCATATTTGTCAACTAACAATGTCTTTTATTTAGCTTGGGCTTGACTGTCGCTTTGTCACATGTCAACTCACCTTGGAATGGACTAGTCCAGGACGCAAAACTGAACAGGTCTCGACTTGTGTCTCCACTGCATTGTTTGAAATATTGTTTACTCTGGTGTCTCGGGTTACTACCATATGAATAATTTTGCTTACTTAATTCCTTATATTGGTTGGTTATTAATTTGTTATAATTACCGAATATTATTTGAATGTTCGGTATTTGTTCTAATTAAATGCACCTATTTCCTCATTTAAATAATTGGTATTTTATTAAATTTAATTAATTTTATCGTCAATTAGGTGGACCTGTTACAGTACCACCGATTTCTGCGATGTGCGGTTAGCGCGAATCAAAAAAATCTAAATTTTAACATGTTCCGCCTAAATTGTCTGTTACTGTTAAGATAAGTTTTAGTTTTACAGCATTGACTATATCTAGAATGGACTAAATCTATCTATTAATATACAATACAATTCTGGATCTCATTCAACAAATATACCTACATTATTAATTTTCATCTATAGAAGAACAATTGAAATTATTTGTTATTAATTAGTAACAAAACATCTTTAATGATCTTTTATCATTAATGCAAGTATTATAATGTCATTAATATTAACTATCTTTTAGTTAGTTATAAATATGCTCCAATAAATTCATAAAATTTACATTATTATTTTAATTCTTAATCAAGTCTTGAATACTGATAAAAAATGTATGAGAGTTGTTTACAAGTTCAATTGTTATTTTGCATCATCAATGGTTGAATATTTATATGTTATTCATACCATTATTTCATTATCTATGGAGTACAATTGATTTAATAATAACAACAGTATTTCAAAACATACACAAATAAAATTTCATTTAAATACAGTTTAAAAATATTCACAAGATTAAAAGCATTATTTAACATCTTCAATTAGTGTTATAATTATTTTGACAAGTGTTATAGAATAGTAAACACTTTGGTTTATCTACATCAAATAGTTTTCAGTTGTAAAGTTATTTGAGTTATTTGTGATTACGATTCAAAAGAATGTATATACATGTTTTCCATTAATTAATGGTGAAATACAAAATTATTTTACTAAAAATATTTCACATTGAAAACATGAATTGCTAGTAACAACAAATTTAAAAATGATAAAAGTTCTAAAATTAATTTATTCTTGATAAAGTTTCTAATTTCTTATTAATGAAGTCAAATAGTCAAGTGATCATTGTTATTTACAACTTTAGCTTGTCTTACTAACATTTTTTATAACAATGCATAAAATAATTAATTCAAAGTTCACTCTTCCCTGAATATTGAGTTTCAAGTTCTCTGGAAAATAATGTTTCCATAAAATATTGTTCAATTTGTTCACTTACTTACTATTGTAGTGATTCACATTAAAGGAGCTGTTCATCAGTTACCCAATGGTCACTTACACTCTTTACACTGTTTGAGTCACAACACTGTCACCTCTTTGGGTGTCCACACGGTATCATTAGTGTCACTGAGCGTCCATACAGCAGTTGTCAATTGGTTTCAGGGCAAGATCATCTTACCTGAACATATCACTTTGATTACTTTCTATATTAAATAGTGCATATAACATGGTTTAATTATTGGTTATTAGTTATAACAATGGTTTAATTCAATACACAATTAAATGTGGTGACAAACTATTTACAAAACACCTGAACATGCCCATGATTAATCATCATTTGTTTTCCCTGTATTCATTTATGTATACATACATATGGCTTGTGCGTAGAGTTTCATGTATCTATACATTTATTGATACTGCTTTGGCATGTTTAAAGTTGACACATTTAACATCAATTACCATTATTATATTTACAAAGTTTTCCATACATCACTACTGGTTATTCATTACCAGTATTGCAATAATGAATTATATTTTCAATTACATTTAACTCATGTTTATTTGTGATTTGTATCACTATATCATTAATGACAATTACAATAATTGCTATCAAAAGTTGTAATCAAATGTTTACAATATCTTGGCTTACTTTTTCAATGTATTTATTAATTTATTAATCTACTGGTGTCTGCAACATGACTCTAGTAATAAGGCCAGCCATGCTACAGGTCACTTTATGCTATGTCTTTAGGCTCAATTTCCAAGGCTAACTAATACCTTAAACTGAAAGTTCAATGCCATTTTGTGATTAATAGTGTACTTGCGTTGATTAATTTTGGATTTTGAATGTGGCTGGGTGTGATTAGGGCCCAA